>ML821279.1:28537-74870 GCA_009831015.1 Picea engelmannii
ATTTATATACACACAATAAAAATTTATATTATATTATAAAAAGTTATCAAAAAAAATTTAAGGAATTTTTAACAAAGGAAATTACTAAATTAGGGTGCATTGTTATTCAAATATATATTTATATGTTATATGTTAGGGTGGATTATTCTTCTATATAATGAAGCTGGGATTAATCTTGGATATATTAACTTTTTTGTAATTTTACTAACAAATCAATTATAATAAATAAATTTTTATATTTTTTATAAAAGAAATAATAATAATTATTTTAAAAAATAGTTATGTAAAATATTTAATTGTAATTGGGGTGATATCTTGTTTTGTGTATGGGGTTAAGTTACATGTTATTAAAAAATAAATAAATTCATTAGAGATATTTTTTTGTATTTCTTGAATATATGATCATTTTTAAAATAACATTTTTGATTTTGTAGTAATAGGTAAAAGTGATTATGATTGGCTAAAAACACATCTTCCTCAAACATAACAAAGTTTAGGATCATTCAATATTGACCTAACCCAAATTCACAAGTAATATTTAGTAATTATTATTCTTAACAATTCAATTATGATAGCTTTCACCACCTCAAAAAAAAAGATAAAAATTAAAATTAAAAAATGCATGAGAATGTGGGAGATGCTGTCATGTACATTTAAAAATAATAATAAATAATAAATAATAACAAGAGTATGGAGAACATGTTATTAAATTAAAAAAAAAAATTAACTATAAATATATGTATGTGACAACATCTAAAAAATAAATTAACGTAGATCCATCTTATATCAAGCATAAAGAGCTAATCAATTTTCTTAAGGTGATTTTTTTTTTTGTGATTTAATATGAAGTAACTCATACATTGTTAACCCCCGGATGGGGTGTCACTGGGATACACTTGGCAAGCAGAGGAGGTCGGCACTAGCCCACCAGGCATGAGGCCACATGACGGGCTTGTGCCGATGGTCCTCACCCCCCTCCAACATTAATTCGCATCTCAGTCGATGTAAATGTTCATTTACGCGCCTCCCCTCTACTTCGACCGCCATAGCATGGCTCTGCTGCAGATGCACCTCTCCCAACTCTGTTCGAAGGGAAAAGGGCTTCTCCCTTCGCGACCTGGGACTGATAGGACTTGTTTCCTTCAGCTCTTGGCTAGCCTTACCTGTCTCCACGCACTCCACTCCAGTTTGATGCACCCTGCTTCCTCGAACAGTCAAATGTCGCGTCCGAGAGGGAGGCCGAGGCAAGGCTCCCCATGGAAACCTCGCGGGCCCTCACTCTCGCCTCCTGGTTTGCCCTCCATCTGCTCTTCACCTCCCATACAGCCCAAACCTTCCCCTCCACCCTCCCCGCTGGTCTCGCAGTTGCACTCTTTGGCAATTGTCCCATGGACAATGGATGCTCCCTCGCGTCTCTATATCGCCTCCACCATGCCTGTACCTGACCCGACACCAGTCGCTGATCTCCCTCGAAGCTCTTACGGAGCACCCCCTCCTCCCCGTAGACCAGGGAACTCTGATCACCAGCCTTCCGACTCCTACAATGGTGTGCACTTCCGAGATAGCTTGGAAATTATCTATGGCCTAGTGTTTGAACTTCGCCAGGGGGTGGAGGACCTCCACTTCCGCTTGTTGTCCACATATGATAAGGTTACTACCCTCCTTCAACTCCTTGCCTCTATGCGCAAGACCTTCCCCTCTCACCCGAATGGAGCGACCTCAGAGGAGATGCCTCGTACAACAACCGGTGAGGGCGACGCCAAGGAAAAATGCGCATAGGAGAAGGGGCTGGAGGAAACCAATTGCAGGACAGCAAAGGTAGACTCGGCAAGTCGATAGCTACGGGATGAGATGACAGATGTCGAGGGAGCTGCGGACAAGGTGACAGGCGAGGTGATTTGGGCTACGGGGCCGACTTACATCGAGGAGGAACCTTGGCTAGGGGACCTCTCTGTCACGTGCCCGGGATACTCGCCAGGTGTTTAAGCTTGTTTTTATGTGCAGCTATGTTAGTTTTAGTTAGTTTCAATGGAAGAACAGTTCATCCAAACCTTTTATGTCTTAGTTTTAGAACTACTTTGCGTAACTCTTATGCTGGCTGGACTGGTTTCCCCTCTGTTGGGGCAGTCCAGTAATTCCACTAAGACTATGGATGTAATCTGGCACTCTTATCTGGTTTTGGCAGGACCTTAATATACAATACCTCTTACTTAAAAAAAAAAAAACTAATACATTGTTAAGAACCAAAATATTTGAATACAAAATAACAAAATAGTACCAAAGATATTTTAATACGATCACCACACAAGATATATGGAACAATATAGAAAACCACTACTTTATTACTATCAAACCCTTGAGGTAGGGAAACACCATACAATTGATCATATTATGGAAGGGATCCTCTCCTATTCACTTTCCTCTTCGAGGGGGGAAACTTCTAATGAGATTCAGCTCCAAATACATTATTTCTCTTCATATCCCATTACATTGCTTGAACACCTTTATATAGTGCTACCATCACCTAAGAACATTCTAGAGGAAGAATCTTCTAGAAGTAGAACCTTCTAAGAATTCCTCTTACATTTATTATATCTAACTACTCATTTATTATGTCTAACGACCATAGTGGGCCTTATTTAATAATATAGTGGACCTAGTCCACCTTACATTGAATAGCCTCTACTATTATCATTATGGGCCATCTCACCGCCTCTCAATCTACCTAACATTAGAACCTTCTAAGAAGTCCTCTTACATTTATTCTATCTAACTACTCATTTATTATATTTAACTACCATAGTGGGTCTTATTTAATAATATAGTGGACCTAGTCCACCTTACATTGAATGGCCTCTACTATTATCATTATGAGCCTTGTGCCCCCCCCCACTACCTCTCTAGCTACCTAACATACATTTTTTTTTCCAACAGGGAAATTTCCCACTTATATATTTATATATAATTTGTGCTCTCAGCAAGATAAAATACAATCACATCAAAAATATGTTAAGTAAGATGAACTTTCTCCATTTGCAGTCTTTCAACCAGCATGGGGAAAAGTTCATGATAGTAGGCAGTGCAAGGAAAAATATTCATGCCTAAAAACTACTAGTGAAATCTGTGATAAACGTCGAAAGTTAGAGGAGAAAGCAAGTGGCTAAAGATAAGTGAAAATAAATTCATCTTTCATATCAAGAAATTCTGTTGAGGATGGTGGATGTGATATGATCTTAGAGGAGTGATAGAGATAGTGGCGAGCCCTCGTGGCCATCTATCCATAGATTGTATGAGATAGTTCCCATTTCTTTTTGGAGTGTTTTCTTTGAGAGATGGTCGGCTGATTTGTTGTGTTGTATGAAAGTAGTTGAGCTTCTTGAAAGTAGGTTGTAATGTTCTGATTCTATCTTTCCAAGCTAGTAGGGAGACAACTTGGAGGTCACCCCTATTGCTCAGCTACTCTATGATGATTCTGGAGTCCCCAACAACCTAGAGGACATCTATGTGGAGTCTAGAGGACAAAAAGTGTGTGGCCCAGGCACCCAAAAGTTCAGCGGTGGTGTTGGTGCCCGGGCCACAATTGTAAGTCCATTTATAAAAGGTATTATGTGAGATTTTTATTATTCCTCGAGCTCCTAACATACATAACATAGAAGTAAATGATAAAAAAAATTAAACGTTAAGAAATTTGTCCTTCTCTATGCTTCATAAATCCCATTTAAAATGGATCTAGACTGGTTTATTGTCAATATAAATCATTTTTATTATCATAAAATCATCACATAATTAATATCATTATTAAAAACATAAATATAAAATCAAAGTAATTCTATATATTTCACTTATATTATTGTATGAGAGACAACCCACAATGGAATAGATATTATCACATAAAGTTATATTAAAAAATAAAATAAAAAATTACTTACATTAAAAAGTTTAGAAAAAAAAAAGTAAAAGAATACAAATCCATTTTAAAGTAAAACTTATATTTATATTACTTTGAATTCACATTAATACAGCTACTTCCATAATAAAATTATGATGATCACTACATATAAAAAAATACTAAGAACGGGTGTTGACAATTACATGCATTTATGATAATTAATACATATAAAAAAAATACTAAAAACAATTACATGCACTTAGTTGTCAAATGGGTATTCTGAAAATGCAAATAACTACATAGATTAGTTAAACTAGATTAGTGATAAAACTTTTCAGCATCCGATTATATCCTACTGTGTTGTGTTAGGTTTGCCAAATGCGGATTATGGAGAAGTCGTGTGTACAATTATCGTGCTAAGACTTGAGGCAGCAGAGAGGCCGCATAATCTCTGCCATTACTTTGCAATATCTCTGCCATTATTGTCATCATAATTTGTTTCCTATGGCAATTCTTATTTAGATTGTAATTCCTATTTTGATTGCAGATTCTGTATATTTAATGGCAATTTTTATTTAGATTGTAATTCTTATTTTGATTGCAGATTCTGTGTATAGAGCAAAGTTAATGAAAGTCAACTGTTAATTTTGTTTTTCATGTTTATTAAATGGACAAAAGTACAAATATTCGAACAAAATTTTTATTCCCATGAAAACTCAATCTCTTCAAAATATACTTGTCACCGTTTACTTTATACATAATAAGTTAATGATACTTTTTAGTATACTCTTTTCCATATCTTATATGCAAATTTAGCTTTAGCAAACATACAAGTATATATTCATAATCTGAGATTAACACTGACTAGAGTGAAGACAAACATTGTCTAAATTTAAAACAGACAATCGAAATTACCATGAAGACATTTTTCTCTACAAAGTGTAACTTTTGAACTTTGTTTCTGGTTGTTTATTCAGAGCAAAAATTGATTATACCTCTATTTAGAGTAGGAATGATAGTTTATAATAATAATAGGCAATTGTAGAATGTTTCTTGTTATTACAATTTTTACAAATATAAAATACTTCAGTAGAATTTATAGTTAACATATGAAATTAAACACAGAAAATACACTTCAAATAAATCTCAAAAAATTTCCCTTAAATTTTGCACTCTAAAATAAATAGATCCCTAAACATTTGATATTTTTTATAGATCCCTAAAGATTTGATATTTTTTATGCTTGAAAAAACCAAGATTAAAATAAATCTACTATAATAAATAACAAATTACATTATATATATATAATTGTATTTCAAAAATGCTTTTAACAAAAAAGTATATAATTAAAATCAAAATAATAAAGAAACTAAAAACTCACAATTTACTGCATGTAGAAACTAGCCCAGCACTTAACCAGTGGTTGATGAACCGCCAGAAACAATGAGATCGGCCATCTTGCAGCTAGCCATAGTTTATAAGTGTCAAAATGATCTGTGTTAATTTTAATCTTTAATTTGTAGAAATGATAAAAAATATTTTTTATCCTTAAATCTCATAAGACACATTACATATTTTAAATTAAAAAACTGATTAATCCAGATCCAGAACTGATTAAGCCGAAAGTTTTCAATAAGTATAGGATTCTTCGCCTAATTAATCAACAAATAACTCAAGAATATTCTTTTATCCTTAAATCTAACAAACACATTACATATTTTAAATTAAAAAACTGATTAATCCAGATCTAGAACTGATTAATCTTAAAGTTTTCAATAAATATAAGACTCTCCGCCTAATTACTTGACGAATAACTCAAGAATATTCTTGTATACTTAAATCTTAAATCTCATAGATACATTACATATTTTAAATTAAAAAACTGATTAATCGAAAAGTTTTCAATAAGTACAGGACTCGGCCTAACTAAACAACAAATAACTCAAGATCCTTAAATCTCACAAACACATTACATATTTTAAATTAAAAAACTGATTAATCCAGATCAGAACTGATTAATCCTAAAGTTTTCAATAAATATAAAACTTTCGACCTAATTACTTGACAATTAACTCAAGAATATTCTTGTATGCTTAAATCTTAAATCTCAAAAACACATTACATATTTTAAATTAAAAAACTGATTAATCCAAATACAAAACTGATTAATCCAAAAGTTTTCAATAAATATATACCTCTCCGCTTAATTACCCAACAAATAACTCCATGAAAGAAACCAGTGGTATTTAAATCTCAACAGTTGCTGCACATCTTATCATGCCACCACAACCGCCTTTAACTTCAATCCACTGCCCGGTTGTCGGGTGAAACAGATAAGAGACGTATTTCTGGTGAAAGTCTACCAACTCCAGTCCATTTACAAAAATCCAGTCGTGCCATTGTGTAGCACACATAACATGGAAAACACGCTGTGGAAGAGAGGCCACAACAGCCCAAAGTTTTTTCTCACCATCATACTTGATAACCTTTTGTTCACTGAACGCGAACAACTCCCCACAAGAGGAAGCAACCAAACAACTTCTGATTACCTTTCCCCTGAATGTCAACATATCTTCCCACCTTCGCCACGCTCCCACTGTCGGATCGAAAACTTCTGCGCTTCTGTCAAAATCGCCTGCGCCTGACACCATGAATTTACTTTCAATGAAAACACCACGACATCTGGGACCGTGCGGTTGGATCATATCTGGCAAAACTTCCCACTTGTCTTCCTCCACGTTATAAGCTTCTGCAGCCGCCAGAGGGTTGGTACGCTCATCGATCCCGCCTGCGACGTAGACAAGTCCGGTGGAAGAAGAGACACAGCAGGCAAAGAAGGCTGGAGCTCTAGGCATGTCAGCGCCCCTGCTCCATTTGGCAGACTCAAAGTCATAAATGTATACACTCTTCATCTGACTCTTCTTCGACTTGTGAAATCCACCCATGAGAACCAGCTTCCGGTTCACAGCAACGCATTGAAACCATGCTTCTATTCCATCAAAGTGGGGATCATCAATGGGAGGCAGCCTTCCCCAGGTGCCCTTCGCAGGGTCATATACCGTTATTGCAAAATCACCCCCATCAATCCTCTGAATCATGCATAGCAGCTGCTCACTCGTCCCAGATATCTTTCTGTCCGCATAGAACTTAAGGCCACTCACCATAGCTTCCCAGCTTCTGCAGACAGCTTTCAGCTTATCGTGTGAATTGTAGGGCACACTCATCAAGCATTTTCGAACGAGATCGTCCGGAATAACCTCCATTAGAGCACTTCAAACACACCTATTTCCTGATCGAGTTTACCCAAAGCGATCTTAACACTAAAACTGCAAACGTGAAAGTGAGCCAAATCGGCTGAAAATATGAAATTCTGGTTAAAGAGTTAAATATATAATTATTAGAGTAAGCCCATCATCTTTGGTAATCTAAATTCAATTGGATTAAAAAGGGGAGGCACAAGTTCAAATGGAGAGGGGTAGGGTATGTATACTTCCTTAGACTTTAGAGGGGGTCGTTTGTCCCACAAACAAGGGAGTCTCATACACCAGTTTGGTGTTTGGCTTAGTTGTGACCTTAAAAATAGATTATTATTATTATTATAATTTCAGTTAATTGATTTTAGGTTGAGTGGAGTGGTGTGTGCTAGGGTGTTTTTTTTTTCCACCTTAATTAGTTCAATTAGTCTCAGATTTTTACAAATTTGGTATTTCTATAAAAAAAAAGTAAGTTAATAAGTGGACAAATTCAATAGTTCACTTTGATTAATTAAATATGGATTTTTTAAAAAATTAACCAAAACCCTAAAGCATTTTGATCCACTTAATCTAGATCCTTTTAAAATGGGTCAAAACTCTTGAGAACAAAATTCTATGGTCAAAGTTCTCATTAATCAAGTAGAATGATAACTTCTCTTAAAATTTCTATCAATCTAGGTCTTCTTAAAACCTTTACTAACAACTGTGAAAGTTTCTCATTAATTAAGTGAAACTATAAGTGAAATTATGCACATAGGTCTAGTTTAGATAATTTATTCTCTCTTGTTTGTATAAATTTTTGGTGTTGCAATGTGATCGAAGTTCTTTTCTCCTTCAGTTCTAACAAATATGATTCTAACAAATTATTCAAATACAATTATCATTTAGGGGATTTGAGAATTGGTGGTTCGAACAAATGATGGTTGAGAATGCAAAGTATTAGATTAAAGGAGAAAAATGACTGAACCAATCGATATTTGGGGAGAAGAATTGCATTTTACAGTAGGAGTAATCTAAACAATCTCAATTGTTTTTATATGTAATTAATATTATTAAATGAATGAATAAAAGTTAAAATAAAATAACATACTTAAAATTATTTATATGAATATTATTAAATGAATGAAAGTTAAAATAAAATATTATACTTAAAATTAGTTATATACATAAAATAAAATAAAGTATTGTATTATAAAAAGTTATAAAAACATAATAAAATTAAAATAAAATTACATACTTATTTTTTATTTTTTATTTTTAATTGGTTCGGACCTTCTTGGCATTGGGATTAACCTTTGGCTTGAGAAACCGTGACTCAGGGGCATCTAAGCCGTTAAAATCACCCGGGGATCGCACCAGCCCTTAACATGGTTGAAAATTATTTTTATACACAAAATAAAATATTATATTATATTATAAAAGTTATAAAAAAATTGAAGAAATAAAATATTATATTATATTATAAAAAAAAATTTAAAATTTTTTTAACAAAGAAGATTATTAAATTAGGGTGGATTGCTATTCAAATATATCTTTATATGTTATTTATATACACAAAATAAAATATTATATTATATTATAAAAAGTTATAAAAAAAAATTTGATGGAATTTTTAACAAATGAGATTACTAAATTAGGGTGGATTGCTATTCAAATATATCTTTATTATTCTTCTATATAATGAAGATGAGATTAATCTTTCATAAATTAATTTTTAGGTATTGTAACTTTATTACTAACAAATCAATTATAATAAATAATTTAATTATAATAAACAATTTTTTATATGTTTTTATAAAAAAAATAATGATAATTGTTTTTAAAAAATAATGATAATTTAATTTAAAATATCCCATTGTAATTGGGATGGTACAGTATTTTGTGTAGGGGTTAGGCTACATGCTAGTAAAAAATAAATAAATTTATTAGAGATATTTTTTGTATTTATTGAATATATGATCATTTTTAAAACAATATTTTTGATCTTGTAGTAATAGGTAAAAGTGATTATGATTGGTTAAAAACACATCTTCCTTAGGGTCATTCAATAATGACCTAACCCAAATTCACAACTAATATCTAGTGACGATTATTCTTAACAATTCAATTATGATATATTTCACTACCTCAAAAAAAAAAAAATAATAAATAATAACAAGAGTATGAGACACATATTATTAAATTAAAAAAAATAAAAAAACTATAAATGTATGTATGTGACAACATCTAAAAAATAAACTAAAGTAGATCCATCTTAAACTGAGAGTTATCAAGCATAAAGAGCTAATCAATTTTCTTAAGGTGTAATTTTTTTTTGTGATTTAATATGAAGTAACTAATACATTGTTAAGAACCAAAAGACTACACAATACTATAATAGTACCAAAGATATATGAATACAATCACCACACAAGATATATGGAACAATATAGAAAACCACCACTTTATTACTATCAAACCCTTGAGGTAGGGCAACACCATACAATGAATCCTATTATGAAAGAGATCCTCTCATGTTCACTTGCCTCTTCGAGGGGGCTTCCTCCTATTGAGATAGCCGACAGAACTTGTCAATTGTCTTCCTCCACGTTATAAGCTTATGCAGCCGCCACAGGGTTGCGACGCTCATCGATCCCGCCGGTGGAAGAAGAGACACAACAGGCAAAGAAGGCTGGAGCTGTAGGCATGTCAGTGCCGCGACTCCATTTGGCAGACTCAAAGTCATAAATGTACACACTCTTCATCTGACTCTTCTTCGACTTGTGAAATCCACCAGCTTCTGGTTCACAACAACGCAAAGTGGGGATCATCAATGGGAAGTAGCCTTCCCCACCGCAGGGTCATATACCGTTATTGCAAAAGCACCCCCATCAACCCTCTGAATCATGCATAGCAGCTGCTCAATCCTCCCAGATATCTTTCTGTCCACATAGAACTTAGGGACACTCACCATAGCTTCCCAGCTTCTGTCAGCTTATCGTGTGAATTGTAGAGCACTCTCATCAAGCAATTTCGAATGAGATCGTCCTGAATAACCTCCATTAGAGCACTTCAAACACACCTATTTCGTGATCGAGTTTACCCAAAGATTTACACAAATCTTAACATTAAAGGTGCAAATGTAAAAGTGAGCCAAATGGGCTGAAAATATGAAAACCTAGTTAAAGAGTTAAATATATAATTAGTAGAGTAGGCACATCACTCTTGTAACCTAAATTCAATTGGATTAAAAAGGAAAGGTCATAAGTAGGGGGTAGGGTATGTATACTTTCCTAGATTTTACTAGTTAAATAGCTTGGCTGAGGACAAGGGGGTCTGGCCTTGAACTTAAAAATAGATTATTATTATAATATATAGCTGACCTAATTTCAGTTAATTTGGTTTAGGTTGAGTGGAGTGGTGTGTGATGAGGGGTGTTTTTCTCCACCTACTTTCAATTAGTTTCCGCTTTTTACAAAATCTGGTATTCCTATAAAAAAAGAGTAAGTTAATAAGTGGACAAATTCAATAGTTCACTTTGATTAATTGAATATGGATCTTTTTAAAATTGACCAAAACCCTAGAGCACATTGATCCACTCAATCTAGATACTTTTAAAATAGGTCAAAACTATTGAGAGCAAAGTTCCATGATCAAAGTTCTCATTAATCAAGTGGAACAATAACTTCTCTTAAAATTTCTACCAATCTAGGTCTTCTTAAAACCTTTACTAACAACTGTCAAAGTTTATCATTAATTAAGTGAAACTATAAATGAAATTTCTAAGTGATTTGAAAATATGAAAGTTTAGGAGTAGCTCATCATTCCTTGTCACCTAATTTCCACAAATAAAAAAAGGAGTTTAATATATCACTCACATAATTTCAATCGGGTAGAGGCATCATTCCTAGTAATACTAATCTATAATTAGTATGATAGAGGCATCAATCATAGTAATCTAACTTCAATAAGAACAAAAGGAAGTTAACTATGTTTTTTTTTTTTTTAAAAGAAGAAGTAGAGATTTGTGTATCTCCATAAAAAAAAAGGAGTAAGTTAATAAGTGGACAAATTCCATCCTTATGAAGAGTTTACATTTTTATTCGAGTTCAATTGAATATGGATATTTTTAAAATGGGCCAAAACCCTAGAGCTCCTTGATCGAGTCAATCTAGATCCTTTTAAAATGGGCCAAAACTCTTGAGAGCAAAGTTACATAGTCAAAGTTCCCATTAATCAAGTGGAACTATAACTTTCCTTAAAATTCCTACCAACCTAGGTCTTCTTAGAACCTTTACAAACAACTATCATGGTCCCAAAGTTCTCATTAATCAAGTGAAACTATAATTGAAAATATAACTCATGGTAAAATTCAAAAGTTCTAACTAAGTCACTTCCATCTAATGTTCTTTTCTATTGCCATGTTGATAATACATTAATTACTTTTTACAAATCTTTATTAGGTGGAATGACATACCATATTTTATATTACATGCTAAATACTATCAAAATATTTAATACTCAAATCCACATTCCTAGTATGGAGCTCAAGGCCAAGGCCTAGACATGTAAATCTTGTAAACATATACAGTGGACAACCAAGTCATAACTATCAAGATTTTAAATTGCAATACTCTCGATTGGCAATTAAAATATACAGCAACAACAACCATCATTTCAACTTAAACATGATGTAGGAAACCCACACATACACACACATCATGTATGAAGCATCATTGTGACTTAATCAACTATAACTAATGTTGGGTTAGCAATCCAATTGTTACAACATAAGAGACATCGACTATGTATCCAATCCAAATTCTCAAATCAACCAATTAACCATGTTGAGCTATCGATTTGATTGTTATAATAACAATGCAGTGACTAGATACCAGTGACCAAAATCACTTTCAACATTATCAACAAAGATGAGCTAACAATGAACCATTGTCGACGATACCCCACCAACTCATAACAATAAATAATATACCCGAGAGGATATAACTGGTTCCATTTATTAAAAATGGGCTTTGAATAATCAAGGGTTCACTCTGTGGAACCAACACAAGAAGACTAGAGTCGACCATCAATAACAGGTGAGAAACTTTCGAGGCAACACGGTGGACACACAGGCCACATCACCAATAGATTTGCAATACAAGGTGACAATTCACTAGGTAGGAGAGAAAATGAACAAAGGAGTAGAGGCTTCGTATTGGCTCATAATAACACCGAGAACACGCAGGGTATAACCCTCGTGGTTTTCCCAATCAAACCAAATAATGTTGATATAAAATAGAGTTACAAAATAGCAACCAACCCTAAAGAAAGCATCTTGGCATAATAGCCACCGCAACCAACTGCGTACAAACCAATAGCATAAACGAGCCCATACCCCGATGAAACGATATGAGTGACCCAAGGTGGTTCGAAATCAAACCCAACAACCCCATAACAACAAATATGGGCATGGTGACAAGAACTGTGTGGAGACAACCAATAAGTTTGGACTGAATGAACCCTCCAACAAAAACTCACAAGACAACAGAGAGCCTTCATGGCTTCCACACACATAATCATCAATGAAATCATGACTTCAACTATTCATTTTTTTTCATTTACAGTGAATACACACAACCAACGATTCCAGTGAAAAACCACAATTTTACATAGTTTTCAGCCTCAAGAAAATCACAAACCAATACATCACTGAGCCAATATCTATTTCATAACTAGAGTGAGTTCATGGATGACGAAAAGGACATACATGTAACCAAAAATCCTTAAAAACGTAAGCTTGGTCGGGTAGTTCTTTCCTCGCCTAAAATCAGAGCATAACCACAACAAAACACAATTGAAAAATAGCCAAGCTAAGGTGACGTCCAATGGAAGAGGTATGGAGTGACATGCAGTAAATGCACATTGCCTCCATCCTCCACTCATTCAATTCCTTAGTACATGTCAGCCAACGAACCCTCCATTAATCTATGCATCGAAACTAACATCCATCACTTGCCAAATGCGCCACCCCATATCGCATTTAACTATTTTCAACCATACCATAACACATATCAAATGTGTTTCCATATAACTCAATAAATCGTATAGCCACTAACGTTGTTATCTAGGACTAACAAGAATAACTTTTAATTTCATTTGCATATAATGTAGCATAGCATACCATAGTATAGGATAGCTTCTTTTCCTTGGATTTGTTCCATATTTCTTTTATCTTTTGTCATGACTAACATGTGTTTTGTGCAGGTGCAACACGTAATAGATCATGGCGCTAATAGTAATGTGATAACAGTGGATATAAGACATTCACCCAATATGGAATTTAGAGCTTAGAGAAATTAGAAATAACACATAATATGAATTATCCATATGTTATTATGTTGCAATATAAAACCAAGATTTCATCCATCACGTAGAACCCTGTAAGCAGTGTCGAACAACAGCATAAACATCACATAAGAACTAGATCTGATCTCCCAATCTACAAGGGGGTCCCACCTACTAGTATTATATCTATCGTTAGCTTATAATAATAGACTTTAGCAATACTTTGCGGGAAAAATCCTCGTTACGATTATAATCGTCAACAAACGTCATGCTACTAGAAGTAGTACAACGCTTGAGATGACGCATCGTCATCCATCACTAGAAGAGGGCCCAATAGCTAAAGGGGATCAAGACAAATGTGATGATGATTACTCATGAATTATATAAAAAAAATAAGAAACATAAAAATAAGAGATTCTACATATTCCGAGGACAAAATGTATTAATCTAACTTATTTGTTGTACAATTTTTTAGTTTTGTTACCTTCTTATGCATGAAACTTATATATTTTGTATGCATGTACTTTATTTCTTTCATTTACCTTTAATTCTTGTTTTTCTACTTGTTATGCATTATTGGGTATGGGGAATTGAGAGTGATGTGAGGGGTGGGGAGAGGAAAAACTAGCTTCCACCTTCATGTGGTTGGACCTATTTAGTAGAGAATAAATTAATATTGAAACCAAGAGGAGCTCATTCATGAGGTATTCTCATTTAGTATTTCTAGAGCGTTGTACATGTTTAATTATTATTTAGTCATATATTGTTTTATTCTCTTTGACAACTCAAACCTCATACATTTTTAGTTATTATCCAGTCATATAATCTTTTATTGTCTTTGAAAAATGCAGGTTTGAAGGGTGGTCACTTCCACGATCCACAATGCATTTCCAACAAGGTATAAATCATTTGCTTCTCTTTCCTCATGAAATTTTCTTTCATTGCCTTGCATACTTAAATTCAAAATCCAAGGACAGATAATGGTGGAAACAACTATTAGTCATTTAATAATATTGTTTTTATAGATTATTGACTGTAAGTTGATGTGGAATATTATGTTCTCCCTTAAATTTTTTGTTTTCCAATGTTGAACGTTCAAAATAACCTATTCTAAGGACTTGGTGATGTATAATGTTGGTTGGAGTTAGCTATTGATTAAATGAACATGGACAACAATATTGATAAATCATATGGCACAAAAAAAGTGAGTTCCATAATTGTAAATATGCAATATTTTGGGCCATACTTCTTCCTATGCTTTAGGCACTTGTACCTCACCATCTTCTATATACCTTACACCATGATGTATTATTCCCTTCAACTAACAAAGCACACGTGACGCAATGACCAAATGAATTTACCTTGGCTCAACCATATATTGCCTCATAGTATTCACTAAAAACATTAATCAAGTCTCCTACTAACTAAATATATCAAACATTTAATCAATTGTCTATACACCAAAGGATTAAATCCTTGAAGTCAACTTGCAACTTCAGATTTGGTACCATAGGAGTAGCTAAGGGATTACAATCCATCATCTAAAATACTGTCAAAATATCAACTTCATACTTACCCTATCTGAGGAACACTTCATCGACACTATGTGACACCTCTAGACCCAAGAAATAATGCACAAGTCAAATTTATTTTCTCTCAACTTCTCATGCCAACTTTTCCTTGAACCTTGCAATGAGTTTCTCAAAACTCCCTATAAGTATTAGGTCATCTAAATACATTAGGTCATCTTCCTTGACAATATTCCTAATTTAATCACTACCAAAAAATATCCCGTGAGAAAGTTCATGAGAGAAGTGCCTTTGATGACACATACATGAAACTATATTTGAATATTTTTTTAGGATTTCGAAGTAGGAGGTGTCCTATATGGTGGATATATCATTAATTCCAATTCCTTTCCTAGCATTTTTGGGTTTTGTAGCTAAAGAAGCCTTGATTTTGATTGGTGAAGGGGAGTCACTCTAGAGGAATTAGTGATGAATTTGCAAGTATCTCTCTTAATTTAATGAAATGACATGTTATTTTCATAATATATTCCATATGTAATGGGATTGAACTTAAATAGTGGATAACTTTAGCATAGGTTAAGAAATTGTTAATTAAGGGACTACATAGTCATTAAGAATAGACTTGCATAATTCATTTAGTCATAGAGGCCCATAAATCCACATGCCTAGAGGAAACATAATGCCTCATAATCTATACAATCAAGCCTATATTTTTTGTTAGTATCTATGAGGCATGTGGACATAAGAGCCACTGAAGTGTGATAACAAGGACATTAACTCTCTATATAAAACAAGTATTGGAAAATGAGAAGGTTATAAATATTACATTAACTCTAATATTACATACTAAGTGTTGATTGAATTAGATAATGGAATGCTGTATGACTTTTAAGGAAGGAAGACCGCTTAGGTTCCTTATCATAACATATAAATTTTAAACATAAAACCATCATCAGTTTATAGAATATATTCTCAAAGAAAAATTACAATCTCATTATGATCTCCCCACCAACACCCCTCACATGTCAAACTTTTAGACTTAAAATGTTGAAAGCCAAAATTTTGTGGAAAAATTGGAACCCAACATGTGAAATAAAAAAGAACGCTTTAAACAAATTCAATGGTAAAAGACTTGAACTTGGACTTGAATATTCATGCAAAAATCTGACTCTCCTCTATCGTGTCTCGACCTATTGTTGGACTCATTCTCCGTGAAACTTACATTTTGTTTTGTTATAATATCTCACTAAGAATAGGTTCATTCTTTAAATGTCTACTACTTTGATTTGGAAGTCAATTCTCTTAGCTATGGAAATATTTACAGATTAAGGAAAAAAATTCTCACATTCTTAGTATGGTGGAAAGAGCAAGGATAACCATTGTATTTTGTAGAGAACTAGTCTGTCATCCATAAAAATAGAGATATACATGATAAGGATCTAAAGGAAAAATAGAGGATCCAACATTATTCTCACATGGTATAAAATTTTTGGCTACATTCAAACATATAGAGGTTCAAAAAGCACCTTGGAAGGTTACTTATAATTAATTTCATATCTACCTATGCAAAATGGCCCTAAAATAGCTTGAAATTAAGCCCTTGAAAAAAGACCATCCAAAATTTCCCTATCCAATAAGAATCCATGAGGTATGAGTCATGAAAACAAATATGAAATTACACTATAGATAGGAAGAGGATAGGAATGAGTCCATTAGATGTGAAAGAAACTATTAACAAGAAGAAACTATAAACACAAATCACAATAGACCGTCTCCTTTTTAGGATTCAGAGGCATCAACAATAATGAGACTAATTTTTTGTTTTAGGAATTAATGGTATGACCCTTCAGGTTTCTTCTATAAAGAATGGGGCATGCAACTTTGGATGAGAAAGGGGATTTATTTTTTTGGCCTTATAGTTCAATTGAATAAAGAATTCCAATTGATTTGCTTGGATTCCATATATGAACCCAAATCATCTCATGTTACATACTCCTCCAATAATTTAAATGTCATTGAAACATTATGTAAGAAAAATAAGTTGTCATAGGTAGTGGAGACCAATGATTATCTTCTTTCACATAAATCTAAACACAACCCCACTCTCATGACCCACAATCTTTTGTTAAGTAACTTTGTTTGAAAAAATCAAAATGAATCAGTGTTGTCTACTTATAGACATCATTGAAGCCAAGATTGTTCCAAATTTTGTAACTCTAAACATTATTATCACATTTTCAAACATGTATAAAGTATTTAAAGGAATGGAAGCACATAGTTATGTCCAATTTCATAACCTTCAATACTCTCATCAAATGAATTTGCAAAAATGGTAGGATGGAGGATGTTGTTAATGGATTCTTAATTCATTGTAACATATCCATAGTTCATTTTTAAACTATCCTAATTCATCATAACATGCATAAATTATTATGCATTCAAAGTGTTTAAAGGAATGGAAGCACATGTGTATGTTCCAAGTGTCATAACCTTCAATATGCTCATCAAAGGGCTTTGCAGGAATGGTAGGATGAAGGATGTTGTTAATGGCTTCCTATTTCATCATAACATATCCATACTTCATGTTTTAACTAACTTGACTAGTATGTGAACCTATTTGTTTATGAGAAATGGAAATGAGAAAGAGAATAATGATTTTGATATAGAACAAAATCAAAGGTCTATATTTGGGTTCAAGTCATATTAATTAGCATGCACTTTTAATTCCAATATCACACTCCAGGAATATATGTATGTGAATCCAAAAAACTTGGTAGGATTCGTAGGCATGCTAAAAAATATAATAATAATGAAAAACAATAATTTGAAAAAGCAATCCCTGCACAACCACACTAACTTGTTGGCTTCAAATTATGCTAAACCAAATTGGAGGAAAGGATGTTTAATGCTTAAATATTTCAAGACTTGTTTAAATCACTACCAAGTGAATGAACTTATAGTTTCCTATTGGTAGAAAAAAAAATGGTGTGCAGAGGAATCACATGTATTCCCCTTCAAATCAATATGTCAAAACGCAACCCACAAATTCCCACAGGTCAAGTGAATACCCAATTATCTAAAAGGTTGCAAAATAACAAACATCAAACTGAATGCTCAATCTTTGAGATGTTGCAAACAAGGATACAAGTTCTTCCCTTAAGCAAGCCATCAATATACCTAAATTAGGTGGCTTACTAAACATTTAGATAGTTTGAACACAAGTTCTTAAGATAGCCATAATTTTTCAAAACCTCTTTCCTATATTGTAAAAGGATCTGTACTTGTATCTAAAGAAGATAAATATCAAACTAGGGTCAATGCATCTCATATCATAGTTTCCATTTGCAATGCAACTTCATTGTATTTTTTCTTTAAAGAATATTTTTATACTTTTAGATATAAGATGAGTATGGAGTTTATCTCCCACGTGTATATATTTTTTTATGTATATATTTTTTATGATTTTTTTAAGAAATATGAATATAATAGGATATATAATAATATGTTTGAAAAAAGTCTGTAGGGTTACGATGATTCATAGTCCTATTTGTTAAGAGGAAATATACATGAACTTGTATAGTCAATATTTCAGTATCACATTGTTTTTTGTGTCTTTTTTGGAATTTTTGAGAAAATGTTAATAATACCAAGTATTTTTATTCACAATAAGGATTCAAGGAGGACATTAACACTATTAAATATTCCAATTACTACTTCAACATATATTGTAGTTCTCTATTTGAAATTTCAATTACTCTACAAGTAAAAAGAACATCAAAGAATGGGAGAAGTGATTTTTCAACAATGGAGTTTTTTCATACCTAGAAATTCAGTGTCGAAGTGCTCAAGCTATTAAATTCCTAGCCTTGATTTCTGCATTGACACCAATATTCCCTCATTTCCAAACATGACTTGATTTCAAGGAAGCCCTAGATTTATTTCAAGGAAGGATGAACTCCATTTATCCCATCTAGGAGCTAGCAAGGAACTTCCAACATAGTATGAAACAACCTTCAAATATTCACCTCTTATCCTTCATATTGGTGAAAATAGGTCATGAAATTAAGAATGATGTTTTACTTTGTGTTATGCTTGATTTTCATGTCTTATTGAGTTATATGGCTGCTCATTTGATTGAAATCTTGTGTTTTTATTGTAATATTATGGCCTTGTATTATAAGTATTAATAAGTAAATTTTGGTGGAGTATTAGGAAAAATTATATGCAAAGGATACGTGTATAGTATTAGGGAACTAGAATTTTTGTAAATAATAATACTACATAAATATAATAGTAATAATAAATAATTAAAATTACAACTAAAATGATTAAATAAAAGAAAGGAAGGGGGAAAGTCCAACTTTTGTAAAAAATATTTCTTATGTTTGGTTGTGATGTTGAATTTTCTATTTATAATATGGTTATTATAGAAAGTCTTAGTTGATTGTTGCATGTGAAAGCTTGTGTGAAATTTCTAACAAGCTTGTGAGTGGGGTTGCACATTGTATTGATGCCTAACACTAGTGATGCAACTAAGGCATCAAGGACCTTAGTTTCTCAGGTTGAGGACTAAAGTTGGGAGGAGTGTACTCATTTTCCACATAATTTCCCATGCTTGATTATTGGTTCTAGATTTGTTGCATGAGAAAGCATTCTTGGGAAATAGGTATATTCATTATGGTCTTTAAATTTTTTCTTGGGTTACAAGTATCCATCTTTAGCTTAGGTTAAAATTCATTGTTTATATTTTATCTATGTTATTGTTAATTTTTAGTGTATTAGATTTAATTATTCTCTAAAATAACAACATGTGTGACTTCTCCTTAAAAGTTACAAAATGAAATAGTTGTTTTTCTATGTGCTCACATGTTCGAAAGTTTCTCTTCTTTCTATATATTAAATATAATATATAATATGTAAAACCACAAGAAACTTAACTAACAACCTATTACCTTCATACCACGTGCTAGAGACCATTTGACATCAAGAGAACTGAGGGAAATTCAACTATATAACATCGGGAGTATTAATTTTTTTTAATTAATG
This sequence comes from Picea engelmannii, assembly GCA_009831015.1. Lineage (NCBI taxonomy): Eukaryota > Viridiplantae > Streptophyta > Pinopsida > Pinales > Pinaceae > Picea > Picea engelmannii. The sequence continues at coordinate 48,583 of ML821279.1, forward strand.
AAACTCTCGTCGAAACTTCGATGAACTTATAAGATTTTATTGATAGTACTACTAGGAGTTCGTAGGAGTTGATACGTCCCGTGAGTCCAGCGTGATTGGTAAAGACAGGACCTTCCTCCAAGTGTTGGGAGGAGGTCTCGAGGTCAAACCCTGCTGGGTCTCCGGGACGAAATTTGTAATGGTTGTTGTGCTAGACTGGATACAGTGAATGTAAATGATATATATCTCTAATATATATCAAGATAATTTCTCGTGGAAAAAAAAGGAGTTCGTTGATAGGACCAACCGCTCGTCGAAAATACAACAAGTGTGTCGGTACCTTGTCTCTTGGAACTTGGGTGAAGGTACATCAATCGTTATTTTAGCGTATGATAATCCTATGAAAAATATATGATGAATCATAGTTGATCTTATCACAGACGAATGACAATAATGGCTTTAGACAGTGGTTGATTGTGCTCCAAGTTCATCGTACATTAGTCATTCTTTTGAAGAGTTGGCAATGAAGCATAGTCGATCATAGGATGGACCTACGATGACAATGGCTTTGGACAGTTGTTTATTGTGCTCTAAGTTCATCATATGTTAGGAATTCTTTCGACGAACTGGATCATATCACAGACTTACGATGACAATGACTTTGGATAGTGGTTGATTGTGCTTCAAGTTCATCGTAAGTTGGTTTTTATTTCAATGAAATCGCGATGGAGATTGGTCGCTCATATGAAAAATATATGACAACAATGGTTTTGGACATTAGTTGATTGTGGTCCAAATTTGTCATAGGTTGGTCACTCTTATGAAAAAATTGTGATAGAATCAAAATGGATTTGCAATGAAAGGATGTTGATTGTACGATGGAAGTTTTCATCTATCGTGCGATGATAGAGTGTTTTATCGAACATATGATGAAACCATAGTTCATCACAAGTGTAATGTCTGTGACACGACAAAAAATGGGTTGTAGGAAATTGTCAGAAAATGGGCCAAATGTACTAGTGAATCAACTTTAGAAAATGATCATATAGCCTTGGGCCTCCTTTATAGGTTTCATATCATCAAAAACTTCCATACTAAAGTTTTTCATGTGTCTACTTACTATCAAACATCATAATGACCAAGGTAACATATAGATTCATATATAGATATAAAACATATGGTTCTAGTCTCATAACATATCACTATATCACAACATTGTTTATGAGTGCACAACTCATGATTTTAGTGTACCAACATTCGCAAGTTAGGACATAAACATCAACCATGTCACAATGTCATCATATTTTTGCATTCACAATCATAATATTATAACATCTTAACCATCATCAAAATAATAGATGGATTGCCCTAGCTACCTAGGGTCAACCTCCAAATGAAACACAATCAAAGTCAAGAAAATGGGGCATCACAACAATACAACCAAGTTGTCTAATTAGAAGAGATCTCTCAAAATTTATTGTGCCAAACATTCAAGTACATATAACGATAACCATATGCCAATTGATATATTTTAAAACCTTTGGATCAATTTGAACTCTATTCTTGCCACTAGTAGGTTGGGGCTTGCAAGCCAATCTTAAGAAACAAATTATCTATGATAAGATCTTTCACACACTTGATAATTATCTTGTTTGTGTTGGCTAAATTTAATTCAACCTTCAAGGAAATTTAGAGATTCCAAGTTTTAACATCAAAGAGACCCCAACCTTAACAATTGTGCTTTAAAATTTTCTTAGCCAAAAACTAGGCAATTTCTGCTATATGTTTATCATTAAACTAGACGAGAGGTGACCACCAAATTATACAAAACTCATTGAAAACAATCTAGTCCTCAATGAGTGGCATGCCCAAATTAGCTAAGATTACCAAGATTTCCATATACTCTACACCACAAAAAACCTTTAAGCTTCCCCTAAATTGGTGTGAGAAGAAGGGTTTAAAGGTATACTTGATTCCTATTCTAACATTACATTATAACATTATACTAAAATAGTCAATTGGGTCTATCCTAGGAGGTTGAGAGGAGGAGTGTTATCCTCCCCACCTAGGTTCATTTCTCGCAAGTGTCTTCTTGAGCTCTTAATGAGTATATTGTTGTAATGGTATTTAGCCCTGTGTTCACAAAGCCTTGAACTTTTTTGGAATCTAGTTTACCCTGGGTACCATCCTTGAAATGAGGGAAAGTGTTCCATAAGTTTCCCCAAAACATGTATTTCAAAAAAAGAGGAATTTTTTTTTTTAAATAAGCAAAAACAAAAACAATTTAGTAAAATCTATTTAAAGAAAATAAACAAATCATCATAAAGTCATAAAGGGTGATTAAATTCTCTTAATGAGAAACCTATGATGTATATTTAAATAATTGTATGCAACTACATCAAATCATTGCACCCTTTTTTAATAATAGCAAATATTTATTGAAAAAAAATGGTTATAGATTTATTTGGAAATCCCTAGTACTTTCCAACTAGAAATAAAAATAACAAAGTCCAAAGACATTGAAAATGTGATTTCTCAAAAGAGATCATGTCCAAAATTATACTTATATTTCCACTTCAAAACTTGCAAGAACAAGTCCTAATAAATTATCCTAGTAGAAGCAAGCCAAAGAATCACATAATTTAACTAAAAGGAAAATCACTTTGAAATAGAAGCTTTGGTGTCCATAGATACACGTTACAATTGGGATTTTTTTGAAATTAGGTCAAGAGAGAGAAGATGAATTTGAATTTCACCTAATATGATTTCTCTTCATCTTCACAATAAGTGCCATTTTTCTTGAGATCAAGCTTAAAAATCAATGAAGCATTGAAGTTCATCCCATGATTCTAAGAAGGTTAAGATGGAAGAGGAGTTGGTGGATTTTGAAGAGTGCAAAGAGGAATTTTATTAGAAATCCATTATTGTGACAGAGGACACTACAATGAAAACATCTTTTAGTAGAGGTTTTTGTGGAGGCTTTTACTGTTACAAGATTTGAGAAATTTTTCAAAAAAACTTTTGTTATTCAAAGCATAGGTTTTAATGGTTGTTCCATATAACTAAAACAAATTGTGCGGGTGAAGGTTGTAGTGGAGGATTTTTTCTTTTCCGGTGATTTTACTTTTCAAACACATTGGGTATTCTCTTAGTTAACCTTCCTCGGTGCATACATAAAACTAAAAGGCACTGGTACAATTACAATTATTACGCACTAGTTTCTCCTTCTTTTGTTGTATGTAGCACTGATGCTCTTATAATTTCTACTCATCGGTTCTACATTTTTTGAGTATGAAGCACTGGTGCTTTTTGAGTTTATGTACACCCCGGTTCATTTAAGTTAGTGTGTGCCCTCGTGCTTATATAATTCATGCATACCATTTCTTATATTATCATGTGCACTAAAGGGTAGTGAAATTCTCAAATATTCGAGGTGAGATGTTGGTACCATTATTTTTACTAAGCATGGATGCATATATTATACTTACACCATTGGTACATATACAATATTTAGAAACATGATGCATATTTTTATCATGGGCATCGTAAAATTTTGAAATGATAAATATAATTGTACACTTACAAACAATGTTTTTTTCTCAATATTTTGCACCGGTGCTTTAATATAATTAATGGGCACCAATATGTATGAATCTTCAAAATGCACCGCTTTCTATATTAAGGCATGCACCATCTAGTGAGTTTATAAGAATAGAGTGCACCGATATGTATATATTTTAATTAAATTTTTTTTAACAAATTTTCAATTAATCATTTCAAAATAAAATATATTTTTTAATAATATTGTTGTATATTTTTTAATAATATTTTTTAATAATATTCTACAACATTTGACAATGCAATTAAATAAGAAGTTAATTTTATTATATATGAATAAGAGACTCATTGTCATACAAACAAAGACAACTTAAAGGTCCACAATAATCAAATTGCAACCAATATGTAATTGTTACACTTACGGGTAACATGTCCTCATGCAATTGGGACAATATGTCGACTACATTAAACAAAATCCTTGATTTTCAAAGACAAATATTCAAAAACATACAACTTGCAATAACATTCAATTATATTGATTTCCATTCATCACTAAAACTATTGTCATCACTTGAGTTGCATACATGACTAATTTGTTCATGAGGCGATATTATACTTTGGTAATTTAACCGAATGTTTTCTTGATTGGTTTGTTTTGTATGTTTCACCTTTTCATCTTCGATCTAAAAAAATAAAAATAAATTGTAACACACACACACACGATTGCATAAATAAAAAATCATAGGATAGCAACGAGTCTTTTATAAACAATACACATTCTTTCAAAATCATGCTTCATGCCTCCTATCAAAATCTCTTATGTTTGTTGTATTCTATAATTTGTTTCTTGCATGTTTAATACACCATGAAAAAACAAAGTCAATATAATTAATATAAAGGTTTTTTGTTTTTCTATTAATTATAAAACAATGGAAGTTAAACAACATAGCTACATACAAGTTGTTCAATTAAATCTTCAGATTTCAACATATACTCACAACCCATACTTAACCCAATGTCTATCAATTCATCGATTGGATTCTCAAGGAAAAGGATATTAGTAATGTCATGAATATTTCCATTTATTTGATTGGCATGCTTACACATGGACACAATATTTGGGACATTGGCTACTTTAATCTTTCATTTTTATAGATGAATTCAAATTTTGTTGTAACCTCATTGACTAAATGTCTAAAGGATCTTAAAGAACCAATGGTGGATCAATATGGATATTTTTTTTAAAATGGGGAACATCAAACCACCCATTTCATGATGCTTTATTACAATATAAGTCTTATGAAAAATGTTTGTTCTACATGCAAGATGATATGCAAGCACATGAGGTAAATATTGATAATATAGACTTTTGTAGGTCAAGTATAAAATTGCCACCAATAATATTTTTGAAAATGGATAATTATGTGGGTGACAAAAAACTTTCTATATATTTTAATTTTCATCCCTTTTAACTTCAAGGAGGGTGTTTTACATTGTTCAAGTAGGATACATGTATGTGGAACACACACATGAAGTTACAGGTGGAAGTTATGGGAGGTTATCAACTAAATTTATGTGAAAGAAATTTTCTTTATCAAAGATGATAGACACTTATAGGACATGTGGGGATGAGAATTCTTATGTACCATATTTAATTGATGATTTTTTTTTACTTCAAGAGTTTTGTGAAACTACACCTTTTGGATGGTAAGTTCAAGATCACTTGTATACAATTATCCTTGTTCTTCAAATTCCAACTCATTGATGATAGGTGAGTTATGGAATATAAAGTCTTTCTTTAGAATGAAAATTGGTCACCTTTTATTAATATGGGGTGTTATTTTCCTTATGGAAAAGCATAATTACTAATGGGGTAGAATTAATTATTAAAACTACAAGTAAGGAGACCTTCTAATATGGATGAAATAAAAAAGTGATTAGAAACATATATTTTCATTTTGGAAGAAAGGAATTGATAAGGTACAAGAACAATATTGACATCCCTAGACAATTTATTTGGAAGCAATATATAAATATTTAGACACTCCCTTTCAAAGTGTCCATCAATCAACAACTAATTTTAAGAAATAAGAAACAATGTTCATACAAATTCCTCACTTGAAGTTATGAAAGCATACTTGAAGAAAAATGTCTCCACAATTGAGGATTGCTACATTGGATCACTATGTAATAGGCCTAGAGATCCATTCTATTAATAGAGTGATGTTTTAGAGGGACAAATGCTCATAATGTGATCTCCAAAACAATATTGTGAAATATGGTTGGGTAGAAAAATGGAAGTGTTTATAGAGATTCAAATTTTACTATTGAGTCTTAGAAAGTAGAGGTTCAACAGTGGAATCCAACTGAAACATCAAAGGCTAACACATAATTGTATAAAAATTGTTTAAATAAAAAATAACAATGGGTTGTTGGTTTTGAAGAAAATATTTCCATTGATGTTAATAGCATCATATGTGCATAGTCACCAAGTGTAGGATGGACATACGAGAAAGCAAAAATAATTGAAAACAAATTGCAACTAAGGCACAACAAGAACAAATGGAACATAATGTTGAGAGTTGGAGTGATGCTAATAAATGAAACTTTGGCCTTAAATATTTATTAAAAATTACGCCTTAAATATTTATTAAAAATTACAACTTTGGAACACAATGATCAAAATTTGCACTTTTTGAGTTAGAAATTATTTTGCATTAGCACTTTTGAAAACCAATATTGTCATTTTTAGAATCTAATTTAGGCTTAGAAAAACTTATATTGACACTTTCATAATCAAAATTCACATATTTTTAGTTCATATTTTACCTTATTAATAAAAAATTAATGAAATAGAAATTGACAACAAGAAATTTGGAAAGTTGGCCGTAAAGGACAAATCCCTAAAAGATTGAGTGGTATAAGAGAAATCAAATGGTGATTAGGTTTCCTCATCTTTTCCTTAAAAGATTTGGAGAAAAAAGCTTACCATTAAAAAGAAGAGGTAAGATCTGAGTGCATCGAGAATATGAACCCTTATTATTTTCCATGCCTAAATCCTAATTTCAATGCCTTAATTAATTTTAAAATGAAAAAATGTACATATGAACGCATTTGCATTTTGCATGTAGATGTGTGAGTAAGGTTGAGTGGAAGCCTTGCCTTTACATATCTAATGAGGCATATGAAGCAATGTATGTAGAGCCACGAACATGTAAAAGAATGAACATATCTTTGTAAGAAATGAGAAACCAACCATTGGTAAAACATAGTTAAAACGTTTGTTGTGTTTGTTTTTATAATGGAATGGCATGTTAACATTTAGGGGATTGGACGATTGGTGACTGGAAAGAAAATGAAAAATTTGTTGTGTTTGTTTTTATAATGGAATGGTATGTTAACATTTAGGGGATTTGAGGATTGGTGATTGGAAAAAATGTGATGATGATTGAAAATGAAAAGTAATGGAAAATTTGTTGGATACTTCATTTTTTGTGGGAATACCAAGAGTCATTTTCTTAAGTATATATGCACCTATCATAATAATGAAAAACACATCAATTTAGAGTTACAATTTTTGCCTATGCTTGGCTTGACATGACAGTGGTATCAGATCTTGAGCTAACTCCATAATTATTTCCTAGCGTTTATTTTCCCCATAAAATCAGAAATTGCCCTCTCCCATTTTTTCCTTTGCCTCTGATTCTCTGGTCGATCTGCCATATTCCCTGACCAATTCTCCGTGAGGAAAATCATCCTCCATGCGTTAGATATCCCTGGTCTGAGTGAAGGCTACTCGATTTGTAAATCCATCAGGGAATTATCGGTATATATCCCTGCATAGAATCCAAAGAAACCAATGAAACTATCAACGCCCGACCCTCCATTCTGGACCAGTTCACGAGCTCCATTTTATGGTCACTGTAGTGTAGAAACCCTAAAATCTCAAACTAACAAGACCTTGTTGCGATTGCATAGATCCTACTTTACGCGACCTCTCACAATTCGTTGTCCTCACGACCTCGCGACACATTCCCTCTACTGGTTTGGTTGGCTTTCTTCACAAGAAACGACTCAACTCCTTGGTGCGTCTACTCATATTCCACACTAGATGTAAACCCTAATATACCCTTGAGAGCTCCCGTCGACTGCACCTCGTTCTCTGGTCAGTTCAGTCCTATCAACTACACCTCGTCCTCGACTTTTCAACCATTGAAGTCGCCCATTGACATTGTTCGCCCTCATTATACCCATACAGGCCTGTGATACCTCCACGCATTGTTCAGTTGACCGGTCACATGGTATCTGAACTGTTGCTCGTACTAGTCGAGTTCCCATTGTTCAGTTGACCGGTCACATGGTATCTGAACTGTTGCTCGTACTAGTCGAGTTCCTCTTGAGATTGCGGGACGTATGAGGTTAACTCTATGATAATCTTTAGCTCGCGGTTAACCCAAGTGACCTCAGTCGGACCGGTTCAGTGGTAGCTCTAGCTCTCAGGCTTCTCATGCCAATGGTATCACCCTTCTCACGCTGGTAATGGTATGACTCTTCCTCCAGATTTTTTTGTGAGTGTACATTTTTCCATTTTTGAAAGGATAGTACATAGTGGGTCGAGCATGAACAGTATACCATGAACTCTTGCACCTTAGATGAAGTTGCAAAAATATCTATTTAAGAATAAATCCTCTCATGAGTTGTTGATATATTGTTTCCTTAAAGAACATAGGCAGAACACTCTTGGTGCACAACATTTGAGAACTCTCTTGGTTCCATTGTTTATTTTTATTAGTAGGGCATGATTATATTCCTTGCATCAGCATTGTACCTTTGGTGCACTTTCTACAATGGCGCTAGAAGAAGGGAATCATGGGTGTTGAAAGCACTTTATTTCATGGATAACATGAAGGCATTAAGAAGCAATGTAAAAAGAAGAAACTTAGATGCAATGGGGTTGGCATAATCCCCGTGAAAAACTCAACCCTCATTGTACCCATTGCAGAATGAATGGATCACATGAAGCGACTATTGTAGAGTTCCACAGGAGAATTTTAAAGAAGACAAAGGTAAAACTTCAAAATTAGCAAAAGTTGAAGCACCCGTAAATTATGTTTTTTCTTATTACAATATAGGAGTAATTGAATATCTATTTAATACTTCATTTGTTTCTTGGGGAGATGCATGGCTTCTTGAACCTCCCACATGACATTTTGAAGAGATTTCTTCGAAGACTTCGATGACAATGTATATGGTGTAGTTTACTTTATAGATAGATCAAGTCTCAAACTTTCGGGAATGGGCACCATAAGTCCTGGACTCTCAAATTTTCTTTTGCACAATCTACTCTATCTTATTGAGCTGCAAAGAATCTTGTTGTCCCTCATACATAGCACGCAACAAGACCACTATGTTCATTTGTTCGATGGAAAAGTTGAGATAAGGAAAGACTCTGACAACATGGTTGCCATGATTGGAATAGAATATGGAAGACTATTGAAGCTGAAAGGGACATCTACCCATACACACACTACTACATACCTCTTTCATCATGACTTAGGTATAATTCCATCTAGTCTTTTATGGCATGCTAGATTTGGCCATATTAATTATCACAGTCTTAGTTTATTAAGAAAGAATGGTGTGGTGTTTATGGTTTTCCTACGATTCCTATGAAAATGAAGCAATGCGATGCTTACATCCTTGGAAAAAAAACAACCCTTTCATGATTCCACTTCCATAGCATGTAGAAAACTTGAACTAATTCATTCTGATTTGTGAGACCCTATGCTTGTTTCTTCTGCAAATGGTTTAAAAATTTTCAAGTATGGATTCAAAATGAAGTTCAATCTCATATTGGCTTTCTTCGTATTGATAATAGAAAAGAATATACTTCTAATGAATTTGAAAGCTACCTTCACCAACATGGGATCAAACATTAAAACATAGTTCCATACAATCCCTAATAGGATGGTGTGGCTTAACAAATGAACAGAGCACTCCTAAATGTGGTTCGTTCCATGATGTTTTTCAAGAATGTTAAGTTTATGTTTTGGGATGGTGCAGTTCTATGTGCAATTTATGTCAAAAACACGTTTCCATCTCATGCTCCCAAAAGAAAGACTCCATATGAAATGTGGTATGGCCACATTCCATCAGTGAGGCATCTCACTATCTTTGGTTCCACCCATTATGCCTTGATTCCTAAGGAGAAAAGAAGTAAGATTGATGCAAGGAGTCGGAAGTGCATCTTCTTGGGGTACTCAAATACCACCAAGGGGTATCGTCTTTACAACTAGACAAACAAGAAATTCAACCTTTCCAGATATGTGATCTTTCGTGAATCCTCCAAGAAAGACGAAATTGTTGAGAGACAACTTGATCATCTGGATATATTCACTTGTGTAAATACATACCATGAATTTGATGATAATATTCCACATATTGAAGGGGGGTTCCCTATATTGGGTCAATCCTTGGAATCTCCTTTTGAAACACTATCTTTCCCTCATGAAAAATTTCATGCCACTTCATTAGAACCTGAAGTTCATTTGGATGATGTGATCGAGAGGATTGAAAAGCTAAGGCTTGATGATAACTCAACACCATCTCAATCAACGAAGAAACATGGACCATCTCAAAAAGGTCCACCAAAATGGCTCACAAAAACATGTGTTCATCGTGATGAGGTCGAAAATACAAGAACTAGATTGTCCTAAAAAAAAGATGGAGGTAATGTAGATAATTCTAATTCAGGTGATGTATATGACACGAATGTTTCATATGATTGTGATTTGAATTTATTTACTAACCATGAATCGAGTTCCTTTAAATAAGTTGATTCTCATGATGAATGGAAATAACCCATGTAGAATGAATATGATTCTTTCATCAAGAATGGGACATGGAAGTTGGTGGAGCCTTCATATGGAACCAAATAGATTGGATGCAAGTGGGTATTCAAAAACATGTGCATATCACATAGCTCACTTGACAAGCACAAAGAAAGGCTTATGGAAAAAATATTTGCACAGTAAGAAGGTGTTGATTACGAGTAGAATTTTTCCCCCACAACAAAATGGGCTACCATCCATACTCTATTTTCCATGGTATCACAAAATGGATGGAAAATTCATCAAATGGATGTGAATACTACTTTCTTGAATGGAGACTTGAAAGAGAATGTGTTCGTGTTTCAACCAAAAGGATTTGTTGTGAAGGGACAAGAACATAAGGTATACAAGTTCATCAAATCCTTATATGGATTGAAACAAGCATTGTGAGCGTGGTATGAAAAGTTAACTGAGCATCTTCTGAAATTAAATTTCAAGAATTTCAATCTTGACGATGCAACTTTGTTTTTCAAGAAAGTTGGAAAAACCATTGTATATATTGTAGTATATATTGATGATCTATTCATAATAGGGAACAATGGGAACTACATTGAATCCATATATAAAGAGTTGAATAAAGGCTTCAATATGACAAATTTGGGACATCTTCACTACTATTTGGGAATTGAAGTGATATAAAATCCAAAGTACATATTCATCTCCCATAAAAAGTACATTGGATAATTGTTGAACAAGTTTGGCATGGCTGAGTGCAATCATATTTCTACTCCAATGGAATATAACTTGAAGCTCACATCAAAAGAAGGGAATGAATTTGAGGATGCAACCAAGTATAGACAGCTTGTGGGAAGTCTTATCTATATTACTACAACACCTAACATTTCATTTGTTGTTGGGATTCTTTATAGGTTTATGCAGAATCCTTGCGAAGGACATTAGTCCGCTACAAAAAGAGTTCTAAAATACTTGAAAGGAACTCAATATTTTGGACTCGGGTACTCTAAGGTGGATGACTTCGACCTGATCGAATATTCCAATTCAGACTTTGATGGGGATAAGGAAAATGGAGTATCAAATTTAGGTTATCTCATGAGTCTTGGATCAACAATTGTCTCTTGGAGATCACACAACCAATCAATCCTAGTAGATTCCACAACAAAGGAAGAATATTTGGTAGTTGCAGAAGCGATGAAGGAGATTGTGTGGCTCAAAAAAATACTTGAAGATTTGCAAGAGAAACAAGTGAATTCCACTCCTCTTTTAGTTGAAAATATTTTTTCAATCAAGTTGGCCATGAATCCTAGATTCCATGATCGAAAAAAGCACATCAACACAAAGTATCACCTGATTCAGTATCATGTAGAGGCCAAGACTATTCACTTGAGACATTGTTCCACAAATGATAAAATTGTAGACATCTTCACCAAAGCGCTTGGAAGAGAAAATTTTGAGAAGTTTAGAACGATGCTTCGACTCACATACACCCCTATTAAGTGGGGGAATGTTGGACACATAATTCTTTGTGGTAGTGTTACTTATAATTGTAATGTAAATATGAAGAGTCATAGGTGATAGGAATGGTCACCCGTTGGAGAAGGCCAAGAGTCATTTACTTGTGTATGTGTGTGTGTGCATCTATCATACTAATGCAAAACACATCAGTGTGGAGTTACGATTTCTACCCAATACTTGGCCTAACATAATTAAAGGAGAAAAATGATTCAATGAATCAATATTTGAAGAGAAGGATTGCATTTTACCCTAAGATCCATCTCTCTTAATATCTTCAAATTCACCTCAATTGTTTTTACATGTAATTAATATTATTTAAAAATGAATGAAAATAGGGTGGATTACTCTTCAAATATATCTTTATAAATTAGGGTGGATTAATTTTCTATATATAATAAAGTGTATATTAGTCTCGATATTTTCAATATTAACTTTTAAGTAATTTTATATGATTGTAACTTTGTCACTAACAAACCAATTATAATAAATATTTTATATATATATATTTTATAAAAGAAAAAATAATATTTTTTTAAAAATAGTTAGGTAAGAGATCCAATTGTAGTTGGGGTAGTATCTTATTTTATGTATGGGGTTAAATTACATGCTATTAAAAAGTACAAGATTTTTGAGACCTGTTTTTTCCACATCCCTTGCATAATAAAACTGCCATTCTAATCCATTTTTCCACACTTCATCCATGATATATAACCATTTCCATCATCAAACCTTCAGTTAAGCCTATTATACATTTTGCGTGGTTAATACATTGTTTTTATATGTTCTTAGTGATTAAAATATATTATATCACGGTTTTAGTAATGATGGTTTATGAAGTATGATTCTTGTAGTAACATCTTCAACAGTACCGTACCATCACTAAAGTTCTAGTACGTGACATTGTAGATTAGCCTATTGGTGCATCTCTCGGAAAAAATTAAGAACATGGGTTTTCTATGTAGCAACATCAACATGATATTAAGTGTGTCATAACACTCCCAGGTTGCACATGTATACCTCTAGCATGATATTAATGCTTCAACCAAAATCAATCAACAATTTTCAAAATGCCAACTTTCACCTCGATTTTCGTGTAGATGAGGTCGAATTTGAAAATTCCAGAATATGGGCTTTGTCTAGAAATTGGAAAATTGAGTTACCAATAGGAGGTTTTTAAAAACCAAGAACGGTTTAATAGTTATGGTCAGATATTTAAATCCAATATTCCCAAATTGCAGTCCAACCTAAATTTTTGTTATTTGATCTAAAATGAGCAAACCTATTGTTTCTAACAATGGCATCATTTAAGGAACTATTTGAAGAAATCCTACAGATGTGTTTCATCCATGATACATTTTGAGAATTGTTGTCCATAATGGCTATTTCATTTTCCACCTCTGAGTAGTGGATTATGTGCCACTTGTGCAAATAGTTTTAGGAGTGAAACAAGGAATTTGTCTCCATGTACTGCCTTTTTTCACAGTCTCTTAGAGTTCACCACTTTGGAGTGTTTCTTGCTTAGGTTTGATTTCATGTTTTCCACCTTTAGCTCATATTCCATACTTTATTCATCAGTTGTGACATCCATTGCCATCATCTTTTCTACTCAGTTCAACATTGGGGTGGTTGGTATGCAATGCTTCCTCGGGTGATTTTTTACTCACCATGTCCGATCAAGATCAAGCATCTTCAGAGTGAGCCTTGTACACAACACTAATTCCTATATTGACTTCGCAGTTGAAGTGGCTAGTGACCCATGCACTCCGATGAGATGGATTGGTGTCCATAGGGACACTTAGCATATGATGTTTTCTTGATTGTAAATGAGTACCTCATCAATCCTTTTGAGTCAGGAATCATTTAAGAGGATTAGTCTGTTTGTTTGAGAAGTATGAAATTTGAATTTCTACATGGATCTTTGATGGCATTGCTAGCTTGAGGTTACTTGGCCCTCTTAAGAGTTTTGGCCATACTTCATGTTAGGAGTTTTTAGCATCCACAAGTCTCATTCCTCCTTTGATAGTTTATGGTGTTTTCTTATGTTCAAGGCCCTGTTTGATCCATATTATTTTTAGAACGAAATGAAGGAGAGATATTACAATGAAATACACATAAAAATTGCCAGAAACAAAGAAATACAACAATACATGATTTTTATAAATGAAAGAAATGTACAGAGACTGTAAAAATATAGAGTGCAATACTCGCTAGAATGGTGGCATATTTATATCTGAGAAGAGATGTGATGGCTAGGCTCATTCACAAGAATATTATTAAAATGAGGCTATGAAGGTCTTTTTATGATAAACATGAATGCAAAAACCATAGACATCCAAAAACCTAACCCGAGGAGATGAAGCACCAAAATTCATGTGGGCCTCGTTGGGGTAAGTTAGTACATTAACTTCCTAGGGTAGTATTTTTTGCATACGATCTTCGTTTTAGGCGTGTGATAGCCCTTTGGAAAGTTACTTTCAAGAACTAGGCATTATGCTGCCAAAATTTGTCTTTGTCTATAGTTTGACTATAGAAAGCCAAGAAAACATTGTTTAGAGCCCCAAAATGGCCCTAGAAGTACAGAGAGATGTACTGACATGGAAAATTTCAAAATAGGTCAGTTGGAATAGATGGAAGGCCACCAATATAAACCTAGATGTTGTGTAGGGCTTCATGATGACCCTGTAAGTGCAGAACCCACAATTACAAAGAAATGTCCCCATTATAGAGAAACGTGTTGAACTTAAAAATATCCAGATGAACCAGTTGGAATTTGGAACAAGTGGGTGGCCACCGATATCCTCCTGGATGAGTCCTCCCCCCTTAGGAAGCAATGGTCTCCATTGTGTTGAGTGCCCAGGGAAGAGGGGAAAGTGTTTTATGAATCTAGATCTTGGTGAGTTGTATGCCTTGTTGGAGAAGTTGCATTGCTTGGTCTGTGGAAGGTTGTCACGAACTTGTTGTTGGTGGGGTTGAATTTGTTCCACCAAATTATTGTCTCTCGGCTTGACGGGGCATTGTGTAGGCACTATTGTAGGTGAAGAAACAATATATGCTTTCTCTTATGGAATCTAGTTCTGTTGGATAGAAGGTGTTGAGGCTACAGTGGTTGTAGTGGCCTCTTGTGCATCCTTTGAATAGACTGTGAAGAGGATGAATTTTGCAGTATGAGAGATTACCTTGCAGAACTATTTTGGTGGAACAATAGTGAGAACTACCTCTGGTATCTTGTAGAGATGATCCCTGAGAGTAATAATGACATTACGGGTCGAGACTCATAAACATCATGACATTTTCACATATATGGTTGGCACAAAACAACATCATAGACATCAAGAGGGGAAACATCACACACTACCTCATCCTTGAAGGGTTGGATGCCATAGGACATGTGGCACTACTCAGTGACATAGATATCTCGTCCCTAGTGAAGCCACCCAATGTTGTATGGCATGGGTGTGGTGTTGTTGACAACCCTAACTTTTTGATGACCTCAGCTGAGATGAGTTTCTTCTGGATGTCATTATCAACAATGAAATGAAACATGGTCCCCTTTACCCACATCTGTGAATGGAATAGGTGTTCCCCCTCTTTCGGATCTACTTGTTCTTCTGGTTGAATTGTTGCAGTCGCGACAATAGTAGTGGGCTCTGTGTCAATGATCTGTCTGTTTTCAATATTTTCTGGATCAAATTCTGAATCAGGGTTTGGCTCCTTGTCTTTGACCTTGGCCACAAATGATTGTTTTGAGTGTCATTCATCGGTGTTGTGCCAGCGGATTTTGTGGAAGTCGCACCACTTCCCAGTGTCATTCTTCGTCTTTACTTTACCCTTCTTTTCTTCTGTATTAGACTGGTTGTCGGGAGGCTATTGGTTAGGGTCGTCATTACCATGCTTTGGTTTTTGTGTATTTGCAGAACCGAACTACCATTTGTTCTGGTGCCTACATTTATGCTTGATTTTGATAGCATATCGATAGGCAACTCCCAATGATGAGATGTTTAGGAAATCCATTTCGGTTTGGATGTACCTATGCATATCCCCACAGTATTTCAAAATCATATGTCGCTCGGATTATTTGATACCCACCTTGGTACACAAGGTATGGAAAGTATTTATGAACTCCGACACTGTTTGGATCTTCTTTTGCCACAGTGTGGTCCATCTAATGTACTTATCTTTATAGTTATCAACAAGGTAGTATCGTTCCTTAACCGCATCCACAAAACAATCCCAAGTGGGATCGACCCCATATATTCCAGATTCCTCTGTGGAACTTTTCTCCCAGTAAGTTTCCCACCAATGTTTGACATAGGAGAGAGCCTTGAGGAGTGCAAAGGTGATATTTTTCCTCTTGAAAAAATTGTGAACAAATAAATAACCTTCTAGAAGATTCAACCATTTTTCTAAGGCATCTGCATCTATCTGACCTTCAAATATGGGAATATAAAAATTAACTTATACTTTTAAGGGAGAGGTTCCTCCAAAGTGGTCACTTAATGAATATGTGCCTGTTGCTATCAGCAGACATTGAAGAATGTGGGAAAAATTCTCCATCATTTCGTCCCTTTGTCGCGCGAGACCTTGCTCAAGCAACAGGTTAATAGAATCTTCTCCTCTCCCATTTTTCTTTTCTTCCGCCATAGAGGGTTTCTTGGATGTGTGAGAGAAATTGTCCTTAGGAGAGACAAGCTCGAGACCCAATTTTCTATACTCGGACCTCATCAGGGACATGCACTAAAAAACAATCAAGAGAAGCCTGCTTTGATACCACTGATCCGGATTATTTTTGGAGCGAAGTGAAGTAGAGATATTACAATGAAATACACATAAAATTTTCTAGAAACAAAGAAATAGAACAATACATGATTTCTATTAATGAAATAAATTTACAAAAACTGTAAAAATATAGAGTGTAAGACTCGCTAGAATGGTGACATCTTTATCTCTGAGAAGAGATGTGACGAATGCACTCATTCACAAAAAGATCATTACAATGAGGATTTGAAGGTGTTTTTATGATAAACATGAATTCCAAAACCATAGACATCCAAAAACCTAACCCTAAGAGATGAAGCACCAAAAGTCATGTGGGCCCCATTGGGGTAAGTTAGTACATTAACTTCTGAGGGTCATAAATTTTCCATACGATCTCCATTTTAGGCATGTGATAGCCCATTGGAAAGGTATTTTAGAGAAATACGCATTATATCGTCAATTGTTTAGAGCCCCAAAACGGACCTCGAAGTACAAAAAGATGTACTGACATGAAAACTTTCAAAATAAGCCAATTGGAATAGGTGGGCAGCCATGAATATCCACATGGATGATGTGTAGGGCTTCATGACAAACCTGTAAGTGAAAAAACCACAATTACAAAGAAATTTTCTCATTACAGAAAAACATCTTGAACTTAAAACTGTCCAAATGAGCCAGTTGGGATTTGGAACAGGTGGGTGGCCACCAATATCCACATGGATCATTATTCTAGTTCTTCAACAACACCTATTTTTTGAAGCATTTATTTGATGATTGTTAGTGTTTTCCATTCCTGTGCCTCTGCAACCAATCCTCTTTAGCTTCATAATTTAACCATGTTCTTTGAGGTTACTTGGACCTCTTCGTCAAACTTTGGTCATACTTCCTAATTGGAGCTTTCAACCTTTGCAGGCCTCATGCTCTTGCATTTGAATGTATCTTTGTTGGATATTCTTTAGTTTTAGCTCCAACATCATTTTCAACACTGACATTTTTCTCTTTTTTGGAGAGGATCTTTTTCCTACAGGTTTTTCTTCTTTTCTCCATTTATGAGAGTTTGTACATGGGTACTTCATCGAGCCTTGTTTCTCGGACCCATGTTTGTTTTTTTTGTTTTTGTTTTTCTCCCTACATTTCACTTATGGGGGGGTGTTAGAGTTCCATAGAAGATTAGATTTGTGAGCTTTAAGCTCACGTAGGAGCTCTTATCTGCCCAACTGTGATAGCTAGCATTGGGCCTATTTCATTCAATAAATCTACCTTCATCCTTGTACATTAGAAGGAAATTATGCACATAGGTCTAGTTTAGATCATTTGTTCTCTCTTGTTTGTAGAAGTGTTTGGTGTTGCAATGTGATCATGAGGAGTTCTTTTCTCCTTCAGTTCTAACAAATGTGATTCTAACAAATTATTCACATACAATTATCATTTAGGGGATTTGAGGAGTGGTGGTTTGAACAAATGATGGTTGAGAATGCAAAGTATTGGACAATTAAAGGAGAAAAATGATTCAACCAAACAATATTTGGGGAGAATAATTGCATTTAACCCCAAGAGTAATCTAAATAAGCTCAATTGTTTTTATATGTAATTAATATTATTAAATGAATCAATAAATGTTAAAATAAAATAACATACTTAAAATTATTTATATGCATATTATTAAATGAATGAAGGTTAAAATAAAATAACATACTTAAAATTAGTTATATACATAAAATAAAATAAAATAAAATATTGTATTATAAAAAGTTATAAAAATATGAATAAAATTTGGCAGTTGTAGTGACTAGTGACCCATGCACTCCACTGAGATGGATTGGTGTCCATAGGTACACTTAGCATATGATGTTTTCTCAATTGTAAATGAGTACCTAATCAATCCTTTTGAGTTAGGACTCATTTCAGAGGATTAGTATCTTTGTTTGAGAAGTATAAAAATTGGATTTCTACATGGATCTTTGATGGAATTGCTAGCTTGAGTTTACTTGGCCCTCTTAAGATTTTTGGTCATACTTCATGTTAGGATTTTTTAACATCCACAAGTCTCATTCCTCCTTTGATAGTTGATCATGTTTTCTTATGTTCAAACCCATGTTTGATCTTAATTATTTTCAGAACAAATTGAAGAAAATATATTACAATGAAATACACATAAAAATTGCCAGAAATGGAGAAATAAATCAATACATGATTTATATTGATGAAAACAATATAAAGAGATTGTAAACATATAGAGTGAAAGACTCACTAGAATGGAGGCAACTTTATCTTTGAGAAGAGATGTGACAGTTGCGCTCATTCGCAAGAAGATCATTACAATGAGTCTCTGAAGGTCTTTTCATGATAAACATGAATGTCAAAACCCTAGACATCCAAAAACCTAACCCTAGGAGATGAAACACCAAAATTCATGTGGGCGCCATTGGGGTAAGTCAGTACATTATCTTCCTGGGGTCGTAAATTTTGCATACATCTTTGTTTTAGGCGTGTGATAGCTCGTTGGGAAGGTATTTTAAAGAACTACGCATTATGTTGTCAAACTTTGACTTTGTCTATAATTTATTTGTGGAAAGCCAAGAAAACATTGTTTAGAGCCCCAAAATGGCCCTGTAAGTACAGAAAGATGTACTGACATGAAAACTTCCAAAATAAGTGAGTTGGAATATATGGGTGGCCACCAATATCCACCTAGATGTTGTGTAGGGATTCAGGATAGCCCCATAAGTGCATAACCCATAATTACAAATAAATGTCCCCATTATAGAGAAACATGTTGAACTGAAAACTATCCATATGAGCCAGTTGGAATTTGAAACAGGTGGGTGGCCACCAATATTCGCCTAGATCAATCCTCCCCAATTAGGAAGCAATGGTCTCCATTGTGTTGAGTGCCTGGGGAAGAGGGGAAAACGTTTTTTGAATCTAAATCTTGGTGAGGTGTGTTCCTTGTTGGAGAAGTTGCATTGCTTGGTTTGTGGAAGGTTGTCACAAACCTGTTATTGGTGGGGTTGAATCTGTTCCAGCAACTTGTTGTCTCTGGGCTTGATGGGGAATTGTGTAGCCACCATTGTAGGTGAAGAAACAATATATGCTTTCTTTTCTGCAATATTCTTCTCTTGGATATAAGGTGTTGAGGCTACAAGTGTTGTAGTGGCCTCCTATGCATCCTTTGAATACACTGTGAAGAGGATGAATTTTGCAGTATGAGAGATTACCTTGCGGCACTGTTTTTGTGGAAAAATAATTGGAACTACCTTTGGTATCGTGTAGAGATGACCCCCTAGAGTAATAATGACACTACAGGGTCAATACTCATAAAAATCATGACATTTACACATATATGGTGGGCTAAAAACAACATCACAAACATCAAGAGGGGCAACATCACACACTACCTCATCCTTGAAGGGTTGGATGCCATAGGAAATGAAGCACTGTTGGTTGACACGAAGATCTCGTCCCTGGTGAAATCACCTAATGTTGTATGGCAAGGGTGTGGTGTTGTTGACAACCCAAACTGTTTGATGACCTCAACTAAAATGAGGTTCTTATGGCTACCACTATCAACAATGAAATGAAACGGGGTCCCCTTCACCCACATCCGTGAATGGAATATGTGTTCCCTCTCTTTAGGATCTACTAGTTCTTTTGGTTGAATTGTTACAATCGCGATAGTAGTAGTGAGGTTTGCATTGATAATTTGTTTTTTTTTCAATATTTTCTTGATCATATTCTGAATTAGGGCTTGGATCCTTGTCTTTCACCTCGGCCACCAGTGACTATTTTGAGAGACATTCATTGGTGTTGTGCCAAGGGGTTTTGTGAAATTCGCACCACTTCCCAGTGTCATTCTTCTTATTTCCTTTACCTTTTTTTTTCTATGTCTTGGACTAGTTTTCGGGAGGTTGTTGGTTAGGGTCGTCTTTACCATGCTTTGGTTGTTGCGGATTTACAGATTCAAACAGCCATTTTTTCTGGTGCCTAAATTTATGCTCGATTTTGACAACATATTAATAGGCATCTCCCAATGATGATATGTTTAGGAAATACATTTCAGTTTGGATGTACCTATGTGGAGCCCCACGATATTTCAAAATCAGATGTCCCTCGAAGTATTTGATACCCATCTTAGTGTGCAAGGTATGCAAAGTATTTGTGAACTCTGACATTATTTGTCTATTCTCTTGTCATAGTGTGGTCCATCTCATGTACTCGTCTCCGTTGTTATCAATAGGGTAGTATTTTTCCTTGACCCCATCCACAAAAAAATTCCCAAGTGGGCTTGGCCCCATCTATTCCAGATTCCTTTGTGGAACTTTTCTCTGAGTAATTTTCCCACCAATGTTTGACATGGGGGAGAGCCTTAAGGAGTGTGAAAGTGATCTTTTCCCTGTTGGAAAAATTATGAATAGAGAAATAACCTTCTTGTAGATTCAACCATTTTTCTAAGGCATCTGCATCTATCGGACCTTCAAATACGGGAACATCAAAATTAACTTCTACCTTGAAGGGAAAGTTTCCTCCAAAGTGGTCTCTTGATTAATATGTGCCTGTTACTATCGACGGGCATTGAAGGATGTGGGAAAAATTCTCCATAATTTCGTCCCTCTGTCGTGCGAGAGCTTACTCCAACAACAAGTTAACATAATCATTTTCTCTCCCATTTTTATTTTCTACCACCATAGAAGGTTTCTTGGGCGTCCGAGAGAGATTTTCCTCAAGAGAGATAAGATCGAGACCCAACTTGCTATACCGAGACCTCGTCGGTGACATGCACTCAAAAACGATCAAGAGAAGCCTTCTCTGATACCACTGATCCATATTATTTTTGGAACGAAATGAAGTAGAGATATTACAATTAAATACACAAAAACATTACCAGAAACAAAGAAATACAAAAATACATGATTTCTATTAAAGAAAGAAATATATAGAGATTTTAAAAATACAGAGTGCAAGACTCACTAGAATGGTGGCAGCTTTATCTCTGAGAAGAGATGGGATGGCTATGATCATTCGTAAGAAGATCATTACAATGAGGCTCTGAATGCCTTTTTATGATAAACATGAATGAAAAAACCCTAGACATCCAAAATCCTAACCTTGGGAGATGAAGCACCAAAAGTCATGTGGGCCCCGTTGGAGTAAGTTAGTACATTAACTTCCCAGGGTCGTAATGTTTGCATACGATCTTCGTTTTAGATGTGTGATAGCCTGTTGGAAAGGTATTTTTGCAAAATATGCATTATGCCGTCAAAATATAACTGCATCTATGGTTTGATTGTGGTAAGACAAGAAAACATTATTTAGAGCCCTAAAACGGCCCTGGAAGTACAAAAAGATGTATTGACATGAAAAATTCTAAAATAAGCCAGTTGGAATAGGTGGGCAGCCACCAATATCCACTTGGATGTTGTGTAGGGCTTCAAGACATCCCCTAAGTGCATAACCCATAATTACAAAGAAATTTCCCCATTACAGAGAAACATGTTGAACTGAAAATTGTTCAAATGAGCCAGTTGGAATTTGGAATAGGTGGGTGACCACCAATATCCACTAGGATCATTGTTCTAGTTCTTCACCAACACCTATTTTTTAAAGCATTTATGTTATGGTTTTTAGTGTTTTCCATTCTTGTGCCTCTGCTGCCAATCCTCTTCATCTTCATAATTCAACCATGTTCTTTGAGGTTACTTTGACCTCTTCTTCAAAGCTTGGTCATACTTCTTGATTGGAGCTTTCAACCTTTGCAGGCCTCAGGCTCTTACATTTGATTGCATCTTTGTTGGATCTTCTTTAGTTTTAGCTCCAACACTCGCATTTTTCTCTCTTTTGGAAAGGAGTTTTTTCGTACAAGTTTTTCTTCTTTGCTCCATTTATGAGAGTTTGTACATGGGTACTTCATCGGGCCTTGTTTCCACGACCCACATTTGTTTTATAAATGCATGTATGTGACAACAAATAAAAAATAATTATAAATTTATGTATGTGACAACATCTAAAAAATAAGCTAAAGTAGATCCATCTTAAACGGAGAGCTATCAAGCACTAAAAAAAATATTAAAAACCAGTGTTAGTATTCATACTCTGTTGTGCTAGGTTTGCCAAATGAGAATTTTTTATTGCAGATTATGTGTATTCAATTGGCATGGAGTAAAGTCTATGGAGGTATACATACCCTACCCCCCTTTGGATTTGAACTTGTGACCTCTTAAGAGGAAACACATGTTCTTAACCATTAGGCCCACTCAGGTTGTATTAACAATGGTTGGAGAGAAGACAAACATTGTCTACAATTTGAAACAAACAATTGTATATATTCATAATTTAAAATTAACAATGGTTGGGGAGAAGACTAACATTGTCTACAATTTAAAATAAACAATCGAAATTACCAAATATATTAACTTTTATGTAGAGCATGAAGACATTCTTCTCTACAAAGTGTAACCTTTGAACTTTGTTTCTGGTTGTTTATTAACAAAATAAAATATTCAAAGAAAAAATCGATTATACCCCTCTTTAAAGTAGAAATGATAGTTTATAACAATAATAAATAATTATAGAATGTTTATTGTTACTACAACTTTAACAAATATAGAATACTTTTCCAGAATTTATAGTTAACATGTAAAATTAAATATTGAAAATACACCTTAAATAAATCTCAAAAACTTTCCATAAAATTTTACACTCTAAAATAAATGCAGCCTTAAAGATTTGAACCTTTTTTTATGCTTGAAAAAACCAGGGTTAAAATAGATCTACTATGATAAATAACAAATTACATTCTATATATATAATTGTAATTCAAAAATAATAATCAAACTAGCCTAGCCAACTCGTAGCTGATGAACAGTTTAGCTAATAATCAAATAATCAACGGTTCAGCCTAGCCAACTCGTAGCTAATAATCAAAGTGATAAATGTATACACTCTCCATCTGACTCTTCTTCGACTTGTGAAATCCACCTATGAGAACCAACTTCCGGTTCACAGCAACGCATTGAAACCATCCTTCTATTCCATCAAAGTGGGGATCATCAATGGGAGGCAGCCTTCCCCAGGTGCCCTTCGCAGGGTCATATACTGTTATTGAAAAAGCACCCCCATCAACCCTCTGAATCATGCATAGCAGTTGCTCACTCATCCCATATATCTTTCTGTCCGCATAGAACTTAGGGCCACTCACCATAGCTTCCCAGCTTCTGCAGACAACTTTTAGCTTATCGTGTGAAATGTAGGGCACTCTCATCAAGCACTTTCGAACGAGATCATCCGGAATAACCTCCATTAGAGCACTTCAAACACACCTATTTCCTGATCAAGTTTACCCAAAGCTTTACACAGATCTTAACATTAAATGTGCAAACGTGAAAGTGAGCCAAATGGGCTGAAAATATGCAAACCCAGTTTAAGAGTTAAATATATATCTAGTCGAGTAGGCACATCATTTTTGGTAATCTAAATTCAATTGGATTTAAAAGGCGAGGTTACAAGCTAAAATCCAAAGGGGGTAGGGTATGTATACCTCTCTAGACTTTACCAGTTAAATAACTTGGCTGAGGGAGTCCCTTGTCCCACAAACAAGGGGGTCTCAATATAACTGACCTAATTTCAGTTAATTGGATTTAGGTTGAGTGGAGTGGTGTGTGATGAGGGGTGTTTTTCCCCACCTACTTTCAATTAGTTTTTGCTTTTTACAAAATTTGGTATTCCTATAAAAAAAAGAGTAAGTTAATAAGTGGACAAATTCAATAGTTCACTTTGATTAAATGAATATGGATCTTTTTAGAATTGACCAAAACCCTAGAGCACATTGATCCACTCAATCTATATCCTTTTAAAATAGGTCAAAACTCTTGAGAGCAAAGTTCCATCGTCAAATTTCTCATTAATCAAGTGGAACAATAACTTCTCTTAAAATTTCTACTAATCTAGGTTTTCTTAAAACCTTTACTAACAAGTGTAAAAGTTTGTCAATAGGTGAGTTGAAAATATGAAAGCTTAGGAGTAGCCCATCACTCCTGGTAACCTAATTTCGACTAATAAAAAAATGACTTTAATATATCACACACATAATTTCAATCAGAATTAAATATATAATTAGTAGGGTAGAGGCATCATTCCTTGTAATGATAATCTATAATTAGCATGGTAGAGGCATCACTCATAGTAATCTAACTTCAATCCAAACAAAAAGGAAGTTAACTATGTTTATTTTTTTCTTAAAGAGGTAGAGATTTGTGTATCCCCATAAAAAAAAAAGTTAATAAGTGGACAAATTCCATCATTATGAAGAGTTTACTTTTTTATTAGAGTTCAATCTAGATCCTTTTAAAATGGGTCAAAACTCTTGAGAGAAAAGCTCCATAGTCAAAGTTACCATTAATCAAGTGGAACTATAACTTTCCTTAAAATTCCTACCAAACTAGGTCTTCTTAAAACCTTCACAAACAACTCTCATGCTCAAAGTTCTCATTAATCAAGTCAAACTATAATTGAAAATATAACTTATGGTAAAATTTCAAAATTTTCAACAAAAAAGAGGTTGATCTTATCCACTAATTAACTCACTTACATCTAATGTTCTTTTCTATTGCGATGTTGATAAGACATTAATTACTTTTTACAACTCTTTATTAGGTGGAATGACATACCATATTTTAGATTACATGTTCAATACTATCAAAATATTTAATACTCAAATCCACATTCTTAGTATGGAGCTCAAGGCCAAGGCCTAGACATGTAAATCTTGTAAACATATACAATGGACAACCAAGTCACAACTATCAAGATTTTAAATTGCAATGCTCTCGATTGGAAATTAAAACACACTGTAACAACAACCATCATTTCAACTTAAACATGATGTAGGAAACCCACACATACAAACGCATCACGCACGAAGCATCATTGTGAATTAATCAACTATAACTAATGTTGGGTTAACAATCCAATTGTTACAACATAAGAGACGTCGACCATGCATCCAATCCCATTTCTCAAATCAACCAATTAACCATGTTGAGCTATCGATTTGACTGTTATAATAACAATGCAGCGAATAGATACCAATGACCAAAACCACTATCAACATTATCAAAAAATACGAGCTAACAATGAACCATTCTCGACGATACCCCACCAACTCATAACAGTCAATAATATACCAACAACTTGTTCCATTTATTAAAAACGGGCTTTGAAAAATCAAGGGTTCACTTTGTGGAACTAACACAAGAAGACTAGAGTCGACCACCAACAGCAGGTGAGAAATTTTCGAGGCAACAAGGTGGACACACAGGCCATATCACCAATAGCTTTGCAAGATAGTGTGACAAATCGCTAGGTAGGAGAGAAAATGAACAGAGGAGGCATAGGCTTCTTGTTGGCCCGTAATAACACCGAGAACATGCATAACCCTCATGGTTTTCCCAATCAAACCAAATAATGTTGATATAAAATAGAGCCACAAAATAGGAACCAACCCTAAAGCAAGCATCTTGGCATAATAGCCACCGCAACCAACTGCGTAGAAACCAATAGCATAAACGAGCCCATACCTTGGTAAAACGATATGCAGTGACCCAAGGTGGTTCGAAATCAAACCCAACAACCCCATAA
>ML821279.1:117557-138110 GCA_009831015.1 Picea engelmannii
GTCCTCATCATCATAGGAATCATAAACAAAGTATGGTGTTGAATGATCATCATAGTTAGGTGATAACACACCCTCATCATCATAAACATCCTCAACATAGGTTCCATCAATTTGCATAACATGGGTGTTGGTGTTATGGTTCTTGATGTCATAATAAGTGGGACAAGATGTTTCCCCCTCATCATCGGTACTAGCAACAAATCATGCCAAAAAAATAGTGTCGACGGCCTCATCATATACCACTGCTTGTTCCTCCTCTACACACACCTCCTCATCATGGCTAGTTGCATGCTCCTCCACATGGATATGTGCTTGTGCCTCCAACAAGTCCATTTGTTCATCATGCTCACCTCTTCTCCACTTTTGCTCTAGACTTTTCAAGAGTTCCTTGTTCCAATCTCCATCATCGAATTTGATGGTGCAATAGGATTCTAGTGACATGGAAACTTGGAATTCCTCATACAATGCTTGATATTCCCTGTAATAAGTGATGATTTCAATATCCTTTCTAAACTACTATGAGATTGTTGCTAGATCCATCCTACTCGATTGAAGAAGTAGTGATATTTTTTCCATGACTTTTTGTTCAGACTTCATTTTTCTTTCCCAAGAATGTTTCCTTTGCTATCAATCCACTTTTGTTTATTTTTGTCCACTAGATACCCCACAAGATGGAAACATCACCCGCCCTGATACCACTCAAATATCCCCAACTAAATCTGATCTAGAAATCTGAATTTTGTGGTTGGGAAATTTCGTCAAACACTTTGATGAAATACCCTAAAATCACAATACTAACTCCCCTTTCTAATGATATTATGTTTTCTATGTGTAGTTGATTTAGGATTTATGAAAAACACCTGACTAACCTATCCAAAACCAATTGATAAACCCCCTCATTTGATTGTTCTTGAATTCTTCTTGCATTTATGATTTAGTGTTTTTTTCAAACACTTCAATGTAATGCCCGGATACCCTTGAAATGACCCCCTTTTCTATTATTGGTCTCTTGGTCATGTTTCGTGTTACATTCTCTGCCCTTATTTTCTTGTAAATTCTATCAAACAATTTAATTGTGATGTGTATTTAAGTGTTTGTTGGTTTAAGGATTTTATCAAACAATTTGCAATATCTCTTGAAGAATTTGGCTTGCCATTTATATCAATAGAAATACAAAAAGTAATAATGCTAGGACAACAAAGAAAATATCCCAAACTTATATGTTTTATTATTAATCCGATATGAGCAAAGACTTCCACACAACACTCGTAGATTTGATTAGAAGTGTATTGGTAATTGTTGGTTTAGTTACAACCATACTAGAACGAAATTTATAGCTTGAGAATTGTCCTTCTTAATGCATAAAACCAACAACAGATTGACACGATCTAATGAGAGAAGAAGGGAAGAGTAATAGAATCTCATTCAGCGCCAAAAATCCCTTCCTTTTATACCCACGACCAACAAATAAAACCACTATAAACCCTTGTTGTAAATACCTGTATGTAGATGTTTTGGGTTACTTGCAGCTTCCAAAATAAGAATTTTTTTAGATCTGGAAATGGTCTTGCTATAAAAGAAAATTGAGCACTAGATTGGCCCATTTTTAAGTTTCCCATAGTCCAGTATGAAGATGGTTTCCCATACACAAAGATCTCAACCCAACTATGAATATGGATGCCCATATAAGGGAAAACTTTGCCTCCAATAATGAAATGAACTTCCACAATAAAAAGATCCCCGCCAATAGAAATATTTGATCTCTACAAGAGAAGGATTTGGCCCCTTCCAAGTATAAACTCAACCTATAGAAGAACTCAACAACCACACTAAAAAAATACACCTCTAAAAATCCCCAAACTACTGCAAAAATATGTATCTCTTCCTCCAATTGAAACAAGTGGAAGATCTGAATGATCTTCCCACCAAATGGCTAGGGTGGATATTTCACCATCAAAACCAAGTTTGATCAGTTAGGTTGGAATCTTTCACCACCAAAACCAATCCAAGTCAAGGTTTACTCCAAACCCTCAAAGGCTCCAAGAGATCTCCAAAACAAATCAGAAATATCATCAACATAATGGGAGAATATGAGCCCCTATCTCTCTTTTATACCCCCTTTCACCTTTTTCCCCTCAAGTTACTTTTAATTCATCTTTAATATTTTCTCATAAACTCATTTTATTAATAATTAATTCACCTTTTAACCCTATAAAGTGTTTAATTCACCTTTATGACTTCTCTGACCATTAAAAGTCATTTTTCATCATCCCATCATGTAGATATTTTTTCCCAAGTTCCAACGAGCTATTACACTAATGTATTTCTCCAAGAAACAAACTCCAAATAATACCTTTAGTGTAATTAATTAAAATATGCCCAATAATAACCCTGTTTTACGAGAATTGTCGGAATGCCACGAAGCCGAGAACAAGCTGTGTGAAATTGATCATAATGATGAATAATGGTAAATAAGTTATGTTGGGCACCATAAAACTTCTCCAAACCTTATGGGCTCACTGATGACCTGGTCTCACCCCTATGACCAGGCTAACTCAAGCCTCCTGAAGTAACTCTAGTCGCATAATAAAGGAGTCCAAAATGGGGACATTACAGGTGTGAGAAAGGTTGAGTAGAAACCATATATTTTCATACCACATGGATCATATGAAGCAATGTATGCGAAGCCATGAGAATACAAAGGAAAGGACATGAATCAAAGGGGTCACATGGCCACATCATACACTCAAGACTCCACTTAGAATTAAATGTATAGGAAAAGCCATGTCAAGTTGTGAATCACATGGTCAGAACAACCCATGTTTATCCATACTTTATATCTCACACTCCAAAACATAAAAGAAACATAAGGGCGCATAGATATTGGGTATGTGGTGTATTAGATTACTTGAATGGATTATTATCTTTGCTCATTGCACTTCACATCCTGTAGTTTCACTAGATGCAGATTGGGCAGGTTGCATTGAAAGGATCTATCATGTATCTATCATGTGTTTCCTATCATGTATGATCTATCATGTATTTCATATACAAATGCAGATTGGGCAGGTTGCATTGATGACTGACGAAGCACCAGTGGAGCATGATTCTACTTGGGTGATTGTTTGGTATTTGGCTAAGAAAGAAACAATAATCGGTATCATTGTCTATAGCTGAAGTAGAGTGTATTTTAGCAACAACATGTTGTACACAGGTTCTATGGATGAAAAAAACTCTGACAGATATACAAATCAAGTTTGATGAGCCCATTCCAATATATTGTGATAATACAAGCACTATCAGTATCTTAAAGAATCCAATGATGCACTCCAAGACAAAGCACATTCCAATAAAGTATCACTCTCTGCAGGAACCATATGCAGAGAATAACATCAGATTTGAATATATGGGAACAAAAGAATAGTTTACAAATATCTTCACAAAACCACTTCCAAGAGAATCCTTTGAGTATCTTCGCCAAAGACTCGGAGTAATTTATACTCCAAAATGAATGCTTTTGAATGATTATCTTATATATATTATATTTACACAAGGAATCACCATAAAAAGGATATTTCAAGTTGGGGGAGTATTTTTAGGAAGAGCTCGGTCAGGGGGAGCAGCCCTAAGGATGGTTCAGTTAGGGGGAGAATCATTGATGAGCAGTTTCCTTTTCCATTGATGTCAAAGGGGGAGAGATTCATCAAATCCATAGATAGAAAGTGATTCAGATTTTATGAGCAGAACAAAATGAATACAAATTATTAACACAAAATAACAGAGATAAAGTAAAATTGGTTTTCTATTTAATAATGAAATAAGCTGAAACTATAAAATGCAGCAGAAACAAGCTTGCTGGAATGGTGGTGGCTTATCTCTGAGAAGAGATGTGACGACTACGCTCATTTGAAATAAGATGATTGCAATGAGGCTTTGAAGGAATTTTACAATAAACAAGAATTCCAAAAACCCTAGACATCCAAAAACCTAACCCTAGGAGATGAAGCACCAAAAGTCATGTGGGCCCCGTTTGGGTAAGTTAGTACATTAACTTTCCGGGGTCATAACTTTTGCATACGATCTCTGTTTTAGGTGTATGATAGCCCGTTGGAAAGGTATCATCAAGGAGATTCATTTTGGGGCCTAAATCATGCCTTATTTTATCATTGAGTTGGTACAATCCTGAAAAACCTTCATTTAGGCCCTCAAAATGGCCCCAAAAGTGAAAACTTTTAAAAATAGTAAATTGCCAAAATTGCCAAAAAACTGTTTTGAGCCAATTGGAAAAGATGGGTGGCCACCGATATCAATATGGATCAATCCTCCATCCTTAGGAAGCAATGGTATCCATTTCATTGAGTTCCCCCATCAGATGAGGAAATTTCTGCTAAATTTGGCTTCAGGTGAGCCACTTGCCTTGGTGCAGGAGTTGCCCTACTTTGATGACTCAATAAAGCTGGATCCTTTGCTGTCGAGTTTCCTTGATATGTGTGTCCACAATCTTATCGCTGGATTCCTATTGGGTGCATTTGGGGTTGAGCTCTATTCATTTTAGTTGTTCTACTACGTCTGAGGTGTCCAATAATGGTGGGAAATAAGGGCGAAGGAGATCCACGTTGAACACTGGGTACAGGCCAAGGAAAGGAAGAATGTTGAGCTCAAAATCATTATCCCCCACGGCCTTGGTGATGGTGTACGACCCATAATGGTGTAGGTGAAACTTTTGATGGGTTCATGTAAGGTGTTCTTTCTGCAAGTGCAACCAAACTTTTTCTCTCACCTGAAACTTATGTGGCACCCGATGTTGATCATGGCATTGTTTGTAATTGTCATTGGACTTCTGTAGGATATCCTTAACCTATTGGTGGATGTGTTGGATCCACTCAATAAACCAGGTGGCTTTGTCAGCTTCAGTTGGAAAATGATATGAGTTGGTTGAGGTGACTGCAAGGGGAAGTGCAACATCTATGGGACCCAATGGTTGGAATCCCAACCCCACCTGAAAGGGGTTGTGGTCGGTTGTGCTATGCAGGGCTCGGTTGTAGCTATGTTGGACATAGGGAAGGCTCTCATCCCATGTGCGAGGGTGATTTTAATTATACATGTGAAGTGTTAGCACAATAATTTGTAGCTAGAAGAGGCCTAACTATCTAAGTTTTAGGTTTTTTCTAAGTGCTAGTTTCCCCAGTGGTAAAAGGCACTATCCATTGTACAGTCAAGGCACTTAATTGAAATGGTTTTGTCATCATGAAAGACTACAAATTGCTCTGCACACTTTCAATATTGAAGGCATTTTGATTTTGTAAATTCTACCTAATCTTCACACAGATGTAGCGTAAGTGGCGCTACCTACAGGAGCTACGTAATATTTTGGCAGAATACGAACTGCGCAGAGTTATTTTACTAGTTTTGAGTCATTAACTTGAAACTTGGATTCTAAACAATTTAAAATGTATTTTTGAAAAATGGAGGAGGTTTTTGTTCATAACATGCAAATTAACAAAAAAATCTCTCAGTTTTTCAAAATGTGTTTTGGTTTGAGAGATATTGGATATAGAAGTAGGCATTGCATACTATGCACAGTGGCGTTGTGTACTAATTTCCTATAGCGGTCACGATTTTGATATTCGCCTTGTTGGGAGGTTGTCACATGTCAAGGAGAGTTTGAATGACTTCTAAAGGATCAGTTAGATGTCAAGGGACACCTACACCTAATATTTAGCTCCAACAAAGGCCTCGTGCATGAGGTGGAAACAATTTATTAATGACTTCCAACAAATTCCTGAAAATCAGCAGTTTGTTGGATTTTTGTCTCTTTGACTATTGCCACCGATCTCCAAGGCTTAGAATCCAATGGAGGAGATGGGATTAGACCTCCTATTGTTATTTGGATGTTATTTTCTATTTAAGGATGGAGATATCTCTTGGATAAGGAAGAGAGATGAGCCAAGAGAGGCTAGAGAGAGTAAGAATAGGTTGTTTTCTATGTGTGTTCATTTGTAAGCCTGAGGGCCTGTTGTAATTAGCATTTTTTCCATTAGAGATTCATGAGAGGTTCTTATCAGACTTTGTGTTCTTTTTTATCATTCTATATTGTCATCTTTCTTGAATAATATTTATAGATTTTGAAGATCAAAAGCTGCCTTAGGCTAATGAATTCATGAGCTGCAAAGGATTTGTGGTAATTTCTTGTTAATCACAGTTTATTGTTCAATCACTCTTCAATCTATATTACAGAAAGGATCTATATTATTTGGTTATACTTCTCTTTGTTTACCTTCTATTATTCTATACATCTTCACATAATCCTTTTGTCTGGTAGGCTGCTTGATTGCCTTTGATCTGTAGGATGTTATGACTCCATGCCCAATGGAATGTATTTGCAGCAGTTTGATGCCCTCCTTTTCACTCGCCTCTTGTTGATCCACATATTCAAACTATTTTAATCCATTTAAATTTCTATGTTACCAATCTTACTCTCATTTGAATTCTGGGAGTGACTCTTAGAGTGTTAACACGAAGGATATGCACAACCGTTCGATTTACGACCTTGATTTGGCCATCTGTCTAGGGGTGGAAGGTCGTGGATTTGGTTAGCCTGGTGTCTAGCAGTGACCAGAGGCTCGACCAGAATGTGTTGAGAAATCAACTATCCCTATCTGAGACAATGGTTTGTGGGAGTCCAAAATGTACCTAGACCCATTCAAGGAAGAGATTAGTAGTGAGCTCTGTTGTGATGCTCTTCTTGCAGGCAACCAGAATTGCCATCTTAGAAAAGTGGTCAACAACCACAAAAACACAGTCATTTCCTCGCTTGGTGGATGGGAGGCCCGACATGTAGTCCATTAAGATGGATTCCCATGGATTTTCAAGATTAGGAAGAGGGGTGTACAAGCCCTATTTCTTAGTGTTTGGTTCGGCAATAGCACAGGCAGTGCAAGACCTAATACACTTGCTAACCTCCTGTTGGAGTTTCAGCTAGTAGAAATGTTTCTGTAGCATAGCCACTATCATTTTGATGTCAAAGTGTCCTACCACCCGACTGTAGTAGGCTTCCCAGATCAGATTCACTTTTTGACTTGATGGAACATAGATATGGCCCAGACGACACAATAACCCATCCTAAAGATAGAAATTATCGACAACTATGTTTGCACCCAAAATTTGGTAGGTGGTGGCGAAGTTTGGGTCTGTCTCATAGAGTTGGGGCCATCCAGAGGTCTCATGGCCGCAAGAGTCTAACACTATGGTGAGTGCCGCGATTGGTGGTCTACTAAGGAAATCAGCGACACGATTGGTGTGTCTTGTTTTATACTTGATGTTGAGGTGGAATTGCTGCAAGTATGTGGACCACTTTTGATGGTGGTCATTCTGCAATTTTCCTTGTGTCTACATAAACTGTAGTGGCTTATGATTAGTGTGGATGACTGTCTCCTTCCCAAGAATGTAATGTCTCCACTGGAAGATGGACAACATCGGATAGTGTCTCACTATGATAGGCCACGGGGTGGCAGTGCTGAGTGAGAATGGTGCCCACAACATAGTCTAAAGCATCTATCTCGATATCAAAGGGATGTTGTAGGTTTGGTAGTGAAAGTACTGGGGCTGAGCAAAAGCGCTGCTTCAAATCATCGAATGCTTGTTGTTGGGACTGACCCCACACAAATTTTGCCTTACCACCACCCTTGTTTATTTGGTTGAGGTCCCATACAATATGGGAGAAACCCAACACGAACTTGTGGTAGAAATTCGCAAGTCCCAAGAAGCTTCGAAGCTCAGTGAGTGTTGTTGGGGCTGGCCAGTCATGGATGACTTGGATCTTGTCTTGATCCACATGTACGCCATGATGATCAATGATGTAGCCCAGGTAATGGACCCTATTCATGACGAAGGAGCATTTTTCCAAGTTGGCATATAGCTTGTGTTGCCGCAGGGTGTGTAGAACCTGTTGAATATGCTACAAGTGTTCGGCCCAAGTCTTTCTATAAATGAGAATGTCATCCAGATACACCACCACAAAATTATTGGTGAATGGTCACAGGATATCGTCCATCATCCTCATGAAAGTGTTTGGAGCATTTGTCAAACCAAAGGACCTGACCAGCCATTCAAAAAGGCCTTCCTTTGACTTGAAGGCAGTCTTCCATACATTTGTTTGTTCTATCGGGACTTGGTGGTAGCCAGACTTCAGATCAATCTTACTGAAGTATTTATCCCCCGTGATTTTATCAAGGAGGTTGTCGATTCGGGGAATCAGGTATCGGTTTCTAACTGTGATTTTATTCAGAGCCCAGTAATCAATGCAGAGTTTCCATGTTCCATATTTCTTCTGTACTAGCACGATTGGGCTCCCACAAGGTGATGAGCTAGGATGGATGTGCCCCTTGTGGAGCAGTTCTTGGATTTGTCACTTGATCTCCTCATTCTCTAATAGAGAGAGATGATAGACTGGCCCATTGGGAAGCAGTGCACTGGGGGTCAGATCGATGGGGTGCTTGACCTAGCAGTACAAAGGTACCCCGGTAGGTGAGGATAAGATATCTGAGTATTCTTCCACGACCTTATCTAGTTGCTTCTGCTGTGTGGAGAGGTTGGCCACAAAGAACCTGGATGTGGCTGTGATCTTTCTCTTATTCTGAGAGAGAATCATGAAGAAGATAAACTTCCTTGTTTGAGAGATGACCTTTCTGCATTACTTAGCAGAGATCAAGGAAATAGCACTAGGTGGGATTGCCTCAAGTATCTTGTACAATTTCATGTTCAAAGTAATAATAACACTATGAGGCCTAGACTCATATATAGCATGACATTTCCATAAATAAGGTTGGCCCAAAATAACATCACAAACTTCAAGAGGAGCAACATCACATAATACCTCATCTTTGAAGGGCTTGATGTCGTATGACAGTCGACACTGTTGGCTGACGCAGAGATCGCTTCCTTGGTGGAGCCATCCAATGGTGTAGGGTTGTGGGTGAGGCGTTATGGGCAGGGCCATCCACTTGACGACCTCTACAGAGATGAGGTTCTTCTAGATACCGCTATCAATGATGAAGTGCAGCAGGGTGCCTTTTACCCACATTTGTGAATGGAAGAGGCAATCTCCTTCTTCTGGCTCGTCTGGTTGACCATGCTGGAGCTTGTCGGTAGCAACAGTGGCACTAGGTTCCACGTCAATGATCCATCTTCCCCTTTTTGGTTTTGGCTCAGATTCATAATCCGCATCCGATTCAGAGGCTTTCACTTCAGCCACCAACAATTGCTTTGAGCGACAATTAGTAGTGTTATGCCAAGGACTTTTATGGAAGTCACACCACTTCCTTGTATCTTTCTTTGTCTTTCTAGTGTCCTTTGCTTGTGGCTTGGATTGGTTGTCCTGATATTGTCCATATTTTTTCTATCCTTTGTTCTGTGGGTTGGGGCCACCCTTTCCTAGCTTTTGTTTTTAGATTTTCCCAGGCCAAAATTATCACATCTTTTGTTTGAGCTTCTGCTCGATTTTGACGGCATATTGGTAGGCCGGGCCCAAGGATGAGATGTCTAGAAATTCCATTTCGGTCCGGATGTATCTATGCAAAGGACCATCATACTTGAGCACCAAATGTCGCTCTGAATATTTGATACCCATCTTGGTGCGCAAGGTATGGAAGATATTTGTGAAATCTGGCACTACTTGGTCTCTTTCTTGCTGCAGTGTGGTCCATTTGGTATATAAGTCGTCATAATTTCTGACAAGGTAGTATTTTTCCTTAATAACATCCCTGAAGGAATCCCAGGTGGCTGTGACTATAAACAATGAGGGTTCCTCTATTTCCTTTTGCTCAGAGAACATTTCCCACCAGTCTTTGACATGGGAGATGGCTTTGAGGAGCGCAAAAGTAATCTTTTCTCTATTTGAGAAGTTATGGATAGAAAAATACCCTTCTAGCATATTCAACCACTTGTCTACAACATCTGCATATATTTGACCTTCAAATATAGGAATATCAAAGTTTATTTGTACCTTTAAGGGGGTGGCACCTCCGCTCAAAGAAGATGCGTCGCCTGTTGGTAGTCGCCGAAGGATTTGCGCGAAACTATCCATCATCTCATTCCTTTGTTGCGTGAGGGCTTCCTCAATCCACAGTTTGAAAAGATATCCTATCTCGTCATATTTCTTTTCTCCTGCCATGAGAGGTTGATTGGGCGTGTGAGAGCTTTTGTCCTCAAGAGAAACAAGATCAAGACCCAACTCTTTGTACTTTGACCTTGTTGGGGACATGCATTAAGACAACAAGGAGCAGACCGCTCTAATACCATTGATACAGATTTTATGAGCATAACAAAATGAATACATATTATTAACAGATTCTTAACACAAAATAACAGCGATACAATAAAACTGGTTTTCTATTCAATAATGAAATAAGCTGAAACTGTAAAATGCAGTGGAAACAAACTTGTTGGAATGGTGGCAGCTTATCTCTGAGAAGAGATGTGACGGTTGTGCTCATTCACAAGAAGATAATTACAATGAGGCTCTAAAGGCCTTTTACAATAAACAAGAATTCCAAAAACCCTATACATCCAAAATTCTAACCCTAGGAGATGAAGTGCCAAAATTCATGTGGGTCTCGTTTGGGTAAGTTAGTACATTAACTTCCCGGCGTCGTAACTTTTGCATACGATCTCCATTTTAGGCGTATGATAACCCGTTGGAAAGGTATCATCGAGGAGATTCATTTTTGGGCCTTAATTATTCTTTTGGATATTATTGAGTTGGTACAATCCCGAAAAACCTTTATTTAGGCCCTCAAAATGGCCCTAAAAGTGAAAACTGCTAAAAATAGTAAACTGTCAAAATTGCCAGAAAATTGTTTTGAGCCAGTTGGAAAAGGTGCGTGGCCACCGATATCCATTTGGATAAAAAATTATATGCTTGGAGAGAGACCATAGAGGCATGTTTCCAGGGGAGTTGATAGTCACAAGGGAAGCATGAATGATATGACTTTAGTATTGTATCAGTGTTGCCATCAATGCCAAAGGGGGAGATTGTTGATTAATTGGGTTGGTTTTCAATTATGTCAACCCTTGAAGCAATTTTGGTAGAAAATTCTAGTATCTCCAATAGTATGGTTAAGTTAATTTAGTTTGATTGATATATAATGGTATGAAGATTAATATATTTGTAGGTAAGACTATTCTAGATGGATAGTACATGTCATGCCATTTATGGTGATAAGTGGAACATCACATAACTCCTTACGGTTAGAGAGTTATGGACTTGTGAAGTTGGAGAACCCTCATGAGTTATCTAGAAGGTCAAAGAAGTCAAATTATTCTAGAAGCTCCTAGAAGAAGTTGATTAATCATGTGGGTGAAACTATGAGCTAATCATGGGTTAAGTTGTTGCAATAAGAGAATAATTAAAATAATTTAGTTTCAACTAGAAGTGGAAAATTTTCTATTTTTAGCAAAGTGGGTTAGAAGTGGGTTATCCCTAAAAGAAGGAAATTGGGTTAAGTTGGTTAGAAGTTAACCCTTTGAGGAAGCTACATGAAAGTATAAATAAGAGAGAAAGGCTCTCCTATTAGCACCTATTGATAACATTGAATATTTATTATTATGTAAGGTTTATTTCAATTACTCATTGATACATCTGAATTTACGCAAGTCTGAGGTAGCACGAAGGGTTGACGATGAAAGTTTCATAATTGCAGAAAATAATGAAAAAACACTAGTTTTTTAGGTGTACGTAGGCTATAGTGGAATAGAGCGTTTTGGACCTTGGGTATGGATTAGGAAAGAAAGTGAAGAGAAAAGAAAAGAAAAGATGAAGTTCGAGCTGCGTGGAAGACACACTGACTAAGAATGGATCGAAGTGGCCAAAGGAGAAGAAAGGAGTGAAGTATGGGAAAATGAGTCATTGGACAAGAAGATCGAGGAGAACAGATAAGCAAGGAATATGGATTGTGGACAACTCAACAAGAGGAAAAATCCACCAATGGAGGCATTGGAGCAACATGCGGGAAATAAGGAAGGATAGGCTGGCGAAGCCCGAAAAACGCAGGTCAAGTTGACCTGGGGTTTTAGACACCTAGGGTTTTGGAATTTTATGGTTTGGACACCTAGGTTTCGGCCTAAGGTTGTCAATGAGTCATTATAATGTATAAATAAAGGTCTAGAGGACCTGGGATTGGTTCGTTTCAAGTTTTTTTTTGGTTCTGAGTCGTTCAAGGTGGATCATTGTTGTTATTGGTTAGAGTTGTTTTGTTGAGTGGTTGTTGTGTGAGAGAGAAGTGTTGAGTGTGAGAGACTTCTGGTATTGTAAGATCTTCAACTGGGTGCAAGGATCAACCCTACAGTTGGGTGCGCAGGGAGGGGAGAGAAGAGGAGAAGGAGAGAGAGATCTGCAACCTAAGAGCGTAGATAGAACTGTATGTTTTCATATAATATCAAGAAACGCAGTTTTGTGGACGTAGCCCTAGGGAGAGGGTGAACCATGTATACCTTGTTTTTCTATGTGATTGATGTTGTGTTCTTTGCTTCTGTTACTCTGTTGATGCATTAGTATGTTAGATCTGGAATACCACTGCGCGAAGTAGGTTTATTCTTGGTAAGAATAGTTAAGATCTCTGTGTGTTATCGCCTTGGATCCACTTGCATTTCCTTTGGTTGTAGAAACCTTTATCGTGAAGCCCCCTATTGATACTTTGGGTGAGACTGCATTTGCTTTGCAAGTGTTGCCGAAATGGCCAGTAGTTAGGGCTTGTTGGTGTGTTGCTATAGTTGAACTCTGGGTCTACCCTTGTGCCAACAAATGGTTCCGTTGTCAGGACTGGGATCTTCTTGAGGGAATGTCAAGGTGGTTTCCATTGAAGATAGAGATTCAGAAGTGGATAGAAGAACAAGAAAAGGACTTCGCTGAAGCCCAGAACAAGAACCCTAAGCTCAGTGCAGAAGACCAGTTGGGAAGGTATATCTTCATCGATATACACAAGATTTTCTTTGGAGGAATACATAAGGAGTTATATGAGTGGTTAGCCAGATTAGCAGATACCCAGTTTGAGATCAGATCTAGACTGCCTGTGGTTTGGACGTTGACGTTGATCAAGAAGGTCAAAAGATTTGATAACACTATATCAAGAGCAGTAGATCATTGTTTTGATAGCACCATTGGATGGTACATCATTAATTTTTCCATTGACAGAGTTGCGTCATATATCCAAGCAGAGAGATATTTCTTTAAGGGACCTAGGGGAAAATTTTTACACTTCTTAAAGTTGAAGATCAGGATGATATTGCATGAGAAGAACATCTTGAAGATACAGTAGTTGGTCAGATTGAAAAGCTAATTTTCAAGAACTCAAACAGTGACATCGACACAGAGGTTGGCCATACGCACAATGGAAGGATCTTCAAAAAGGTCCCTCTGGTGAACTTGTTTGAATAGAGCCAAAAACCACTCTAGGACAAAGGGTTCTACAGTGGAGAAGAAGAAGAGCTATTGAATGAGGAACATTCAGAGTCTTCTAGGGCAGAGGAAGGGAAGACTGAAGAACCTCACCGAGAAGAATCAGAAACTTCAGGAACTACACCGAATTTTTAAGTAAGTATTATCACTCCTCCTATTGTTTTAGCATCATTAAGTAACCAGAGTAGTCAAAGTCACCAGAGCACTCAGAGCATTGTTACCTTTAGTTTAGTACATACTCAGTCAAGAAACCTAGGAAGATCTATGGTAGATGAGATGAGGTTACCTACCTTTAGGGGAGATGGATCTAAAGATCCTGATCAACATTGGTTCTTATTCGAAGCTGTATGGAGTATTAAACAAATCATTGGCGAAGCAGTTAAGAGAGCTCAATTTAGTACTACCTTGAGAGACTGTGCACTGAGATGGTACATCAAATTTGTCCAAGGAGTTGCACAACCTAAATCGTTGAATGTCATTAAGACTGTGCTAATTGTCGAATTCAAGAAACCCAATTCAGAGTCACAATGCATTACAGAACTGAAAGAAATAAAGAAGAGAGTAGATGAATTGGTATGGGAGTTTGATCATAGGTTTAAGATTCCAAATGAATAGACTAAATAATGGTTCATTTCTACCCTCTTGCCACACATCAAAGCCCCTTTAATGAAATAGAAGATCACTTCATAGGCCGAGGCATTGGAAATCGCCATGAAATTATAATCAGGCCCTATGGGATAATCCATCTTAGGTATGAGTCAGATTTTGAGTCATCTAACTAGCTTATCTCTATAGGTAGAAGATATGAAGAAAGATAAGGGAAAATATAAAAGAGAATATATCTAGTGTATCAGATGAAAATGAGAGGGCCATGACAAGGAGCACTATCCCCTATTTCATGAGTACTTGGCCTCTGGAGCTTCGATCCCTTTGAAGCTGGTTACTCTACCTTGGTGCAAGGTATGTAGAAATAGGCATCGCCCTGGTGAATGCTACTACATGCAAAAATATGTCTAGACACCTATCAATTTTTACTGCACATTCTATAAATATGTGGGTTATGATGAGAAATATTGTAGGGCTTATGACCTATTGCATGAAATATCAAGAGACACATATAGGATTCAAGGAAAAGTACAAAAAGGAAGGAAATACTACACAGTTTAACTCTCTAGGAAGATGAAACTTCAATCCTCATGGGGGATTCATAGGAAGAGGGTGAGAAGGAGGCATGGGTCAAGGTCAAGGTCAGATCATTTGTTATAACCACACACAACGAGGAAACTTGGCAAGGGACTCTCAGAACCCTTGTACCACTTGCAGCTACTCCAATTCATTTGAAAATGTTATTGAAGATTGTCCTATGTTGTTAGCCAAACTTCAGGAAAGATGAGGAGGGAACCAAAAAGTAAAACTAATATCAGTAGAACCTCATGGAGAGGACCCCAGAGTCACTATAATCACTAGAGGAGGCATTGTTATAGGAGAAGACTAAGTGACCCCAGGAAAGAATACAAAATAATTGAGGGTCAGAAAAGCTACAGAGAAGACACAAGTGTTTGATGCAAGGAAAGAAAAGCAAACATTTGAGGAGGAAAGAAAATAATTTGGAAGAGATCAAGCTTCCTCATCAAAGACACAACCAGAAGTGAGAGAATGTGGAATGCCTCTGGCATTCGATCAGTCTACTTTGCCTGGAGAGGGAAAAGAGGTAAGCAAGCTTATGGAATTTTTATGTACTTGTATTAATTTGATTAAGGATGAAAGGGTTGTACAATATACAAGAACTAGAAAATTTGATAAAACAATATGATATAGGCGGGATAGACCCCCTTGCTGAATAGATTAGTACATCAAGTATCTAGAAAGAGAAGGACAAATAAGGAACTACACCTTAATGCTCAGATTAGAGATTATGATATAAATTATGTGGTCCTCAACTTGGGTCAGAAGTCAATCTTATGAAAAAGCAGACCTGGGCCCTAATGGGAAAACCCAAGCTGATTTACTCCCCTATTAGGCTCAATATGGCTAATCAGAAGGTAGTAAGCCCCTTTGGGAGGTTGGAGCATGTCCCTGTGGACATCAACAAGGTAAGGACATTTTCAGACTTCGAGGTGATTGAGATAGTTGACGATAATTTTCCTTATCCTGCGCTATTAGAAATTGATTGGGATTTCAATGGTTGATTTAAAGAAAAGAAGAATGGAATTGGAGGGTGATGGCCTCAAGGTCATTGCACCTCTTGATCCTGATGAAGGTCGTATATATACAAAACCTATTCGAGAAGAAGATCGTTCTTATGAACTTGAGAATATATATAAATTGACAGCAAGACAACATAATTACATTAATCCTATAGAAGATGGGAATTTAAGCTGACAAAGTGACAATGCATGCTCATCAGACTCAGAGGAAGCACTATAAAACTTGTAGAACAAAATGTATGAAGTATCTACACGGAGATGTGCTAGATTGACTAGGGAAGTTTGCTAGATTGGAACAAAAATAAGTAATCTACCCACCTTTCACGGTTTAAATCATTTAGAATATTTCTTGTTGGAATTTGAAGAAATTGTACCAGCACAACAAAGGTTATTGGCACTAGATGAGGCCTTGAAATCAACTCCATCAATATGGTGGGGGACACACAAAAAGAACATCGTGAACTGGGTGCAATGTCGCACTTTTATGACAGTGTGTTTTTCAGAACAAGTAGGAGGGTGCGAAGTTAGATACATAGGTCAAAGTTGTCTGAAGGACCATGTGTGAAGTTGTGAGGAGGCCTAGAGTAACATTCCTCAAGAGAAATGGGTGCATAAATTCATTAACACATTGGACACAACCCCTATCAATTGGTATCTTCAAGAACAAATGCACCTCACCATTGCATATTGGAAAGGTATAACTCAGAACTTTGTAGCTACATTTTTATTTGAAATTCAGTACCCTATAGTAGATAAAGCATTACAAGTTGTAAGACAAAGGATATTTGAGGAGGCACCTACCCACCCTGTTGAGCAAGAAGAGGATGAATGGACTACCCCTCTTCAAAAATTGTAAGGTTGTTACAACATCAATGCTGATGAAGACGATGATCCTAGGAATGTGAACATCGCAGTAACAGAAGGATAGAGAGACATAGAAGCACCAGGATTCAAACTACATTTTATTGGACAACCAATCAAAATCAAGAAATTTAACATTGGAACAGAGAAAGCACCTAAGCTTGCAAACGTTGGAGATTATTGGGATGATGCCACTATTGACAAGATCATCAAATTACTGCATGAATACCAAGACTTGTTTCCAACCAAGTTCACTCATATAAAGGGAATTAAAGGGCCAATGGGAGAGATGAAGATCCCCTTGAAACCAAATGCAATGCCATTCAAGCAAAGGCCCTACAGATTGAATCCCAAATATAAGGAGAAGGTCAAAATTGAGCTAGACAGAATGTTGGAAGCAGGAATCATAGAACCCGTTGAAGAGTTAGAATGGATTAGCCCTATGGTGGTTCAAGATAAGAAAACAAGAGAGATTAGAATCTATGTAGACTTGAGGAAACTGAATGATTCATGTCTACATGATCCATTCCCTACACAGTTTATTGACGAAGTGTTAGATAATTTGTGAGGGCATAAAGTTTACTCATTCACAGATGGATTTTTAGGTTATCACCAGATCAAGATTGCCAAGGAAGATCACCACAAGACCACATTTGCAATAGAATGGGGATCCTACTAGTACAAAGTGATGTCATTTGGATTGAATAATGCACCAACCATCTTTTCTAGGGTGGTGGCCGAAGCATTCAAGGAGTTTTTACATAAATTTTTGGAAGCATATTTTGATGATTGGACTATTTTTAGCTTATTGAAAAATCATATTGAATGTTTAAGACTAATGTTGGATAAGTGCAGACAATGTGAGATTTCCCGGAACCTGAAGAAGTGCATCTTCTTTTCACCCTTTGGAGTGATGCTAGGCCATATTGTGTGTAAGCAGGGATTGCTGGTAGATCCATCTAAGATCATCATTATTATTGATCTACCCCCCGTTCTTCAGTTAGACAGTTGTGCACTACGTTGGGACATATTGGATACTATAGGAAGTTCATTAAGGGCTATGCACAAATTACAACACCCATGGAGAATATTTTGAAGAAGGATTGTCAGTTCCAATGGATAGAAGAATGCCAACAGAGCTTCAACACACTGAAATGGGAAATGGTTACTATGCCTATTCTAGTTTTACTAGATTGGAGTAAGGAATTTCATGTGCATGTCGATGCATCCTCTATTTCAATGGGGGTAGTGTTAGCACAACTAGGAGCAGGAGATCTTGACCATCCATTAGCCTTTTCTAGCAGGAAGCTCTCTACAGCTAAGATAAATTACACCACCACTAAGAGAGAAGGTTTAGCCATGGTGTACGCGCTGCAGAAATTTTGTCACTACTTGTTGGGAGGACATTTTAATATGTTCACTGATCATTCTGTGTTGAAATACCTAGTCAACAAGACAGTGTTGGGGGGAG
This sequence comes from Picea engelmannii, assembly GCA_009831015.1. NCBI lineage: Eukaryota > Viridiplantae > Streptophyta > Pinopsida > Pinales > Pinaceae > Picea > Picea engelmannii. The sequence goes on from ML821279.1 coordinate 135,550, forward strand.
AATATGCAGATGGATTCTATTATTTTAGGAATATGATTTTGAAATTGTGGTCAAGCCAGGTATAATGAACAAGGGACCTAATCATTTGTCGAGGTTAGAACATGGAGAGGAACCCACTATTTTGGAGGATACATTGCCAGATGCACATTTTCTAGCCATCATGAATGTTGATGATCACTTCACCGAGATAGTCCAGTTCCTATCAACAGGAATGTCACCTTGCGAATATACAATCATTCAGAAGAAACAACTAGTAGTTCGTGCTGCAGATTTTTCACTTATAGCTAAACAAATATACAATATGGGACTTGATGAGATCTTGAGGAGATGTGTTATGGAGGCAAAAAGACCATTGATTATGGCAGAAGCACATGAAGGCATCACAAGATGACACTACACCGGAAAAGAAACAATGCAGAATATTCTTAGAGCTGGCCTTTGGTGGCCCAATTTACACAAGGATGTGAAGGATTACTACAAAGCCTGCGATGTATGCCAACGAGTTGGGAAACCTTCCAAAAAATATGAGATGCCTTTATCACCCTAGCTAACCTTACAGGAATTTGAGAAATGGGCCATTGATTTCGTGGGACCTATAAACCCACCAGGAAAGTGCACAGGAGCAAGATACATAATCACTATGACAGAGTATTTGACCAGATGGGAAGAAGCAAGAGAAGTTAAGGAATGTAGTGAAACTATAGTTGCGCGATTCATATTTGATGATATCATAACCAGGTTTGCATTCCCGAAGATCCTTATGAGTGATCAAGGCACACATTTTATTAATAAGACCATTGAATCCCCGACTAAAGAATTTGCAGTTCATCATCAGAAGAGCACTCCATACCATCCACAAGTGAATGGGACAATTGAAGCATTCAATAAGATCTTGGAGACAATGCTGATGAATATTTACAGTGTGAACAAGGATGTTTGGGATTTAAGAGTACCAGTAGTGTTATGGGCCTATAGAACTACTTGCAAGAAGTTGACAATGCAGACTCCCTTTAAGGTAGTCTATGGTATTGAAACAGTTGTACCCATGGAACATTTAGTTCCTAGCTTAATAATTGCATCCTTTATAGATATGGATGACATTGGCGTTGTGCAAGACAGGCTCGCGCAGTTGGTCGAATTGGAGGAAGATAGGTTTATTGCAGGATTCCATCAACAAGTACATAAGGAAAGAGAGAAGGCCTATCACGATAGACACATCAAGAAGAAGACCTTTAAGCAAGGAGAATTGGTATTGGTATATGACAACAAGTTCATGAAGCATATATGGAAGTTTAGGACACTTTGGCTTGGGCCATATGAGGTTGTCTATGTCACGGAAGGAGGAGTTGCACAATTGAAGACTTTGAATAGAGAGTGGAAGGAAGGTTTGGTGAACGGGAGCCGGTTGAAATTGTACTATGACAACCAGTTTCCTCCCAGCTCTGAGTAAGAATAGAAGGAGAAGGTTCTAGGTACCATGTGCATTTGAAACTGGGTACTAGACACAAAAAATACAGTATGCACACAATGGGGATGGATAGAGAAGACAACACAGGCTACTCCGTGCAGTCTGAAGTAGAAGGAAAACATGAAGTTTAGACCTGCAATGCCTTGAGATGAGTCACAGGTGAGTATTGGGGGCTTGTTGGCCCTTGGGTATGGATTAGGAAAAAAAAGAAAGAGAAAAGAAAAGAAAAGATGAAGTCCAAGCTACGCGGAAGACACACTGACGGAGAATGGGTTGAAGTGGCCAAAGGAGTAGAAAAGGAGTGAAGTATGGGAAAATGAGCCATTGGACGAGAATATCAAGGATAATAGATAAGCAAGGAATATGGATCGTGGACAACTCAACAAGCAGAAAAATCCACCAATGGAGGCATTGGAGCACCTCGTGGGAAAGAAGGAAAGACAGGTTGGCGAAGCCCAGAAAACGCAGTTCAAGTTGAACTAGGGTTTTAGACACCTAGGGTTTTGGTATTTTAGGGTTTGGAAACCAAGGTTTTAGACTAAGGTTGTTGGTGATTCATTGTAATGTATAAATAAAGGTCTAGAGGAACTGAGATGGGTTTGTTCCAAGTTTTTTGTTGGTTCTGAGTCGTTCAAGGTGGATCATTGTTGTTATTGGTTAGATTTGTGTTGTTGAGTGATTTTTTTGTGAGAGAGAAGTGTTGAGTGTGAGAGCTGATGCAGGAGCATCCACACGTCATCAAGCGAGCCAGCGCGCACGGAGAAAGAACACACAGCTGGACAGTGCCAGCGCGCACATTTTTAAATGCTTGGAAATTGGTGCGCCGTCGTTTGGACGAGGCATTCAAAACCTAACGCAGTTGTATTGTATTAGTAGATAGGGAGGCATTTAATTGATTTTAATGCTGGTAGATAGAATTTTGCTGTAGATTAGACAGTTAGCTGTAGAGAGGGAAAACGGAATAATAGACACCCTCCTTTGTACATTGAAAAAAGGGAGATTTCTCATTCATTCATTCAAAGGAGCAAGCAGAAAGAGAGAGCAGAGAGTCTGTGGAGAACCTCCATGTACAGTTATTGAATTAATAGGAAAA
>ML821279.1:199932-211062 GCA_009831015.1 Picea engelmannii
AGTAAAATTTAGTGAATTTCAACACTAAGTTATTACTAGTTGTACTAGCCTTCCTTTAATTATCGATATTTAAATTATCAATGTTGTATATCTTTTGATCATTACCCAAGTTTCTTATGTCACCTTACATCTCTGGCTCACTGATAGAAGAAGACCAAAAAAAAAAGAAAATTTATTTTGGGAAGGAAGGCATGCACGAGGAAAGTGATAGATGGAAGGAAGAGCAGAATGCGCACATGCATGGAAGACCTAACGACGTTAGGGTTAGGGTTTTTGAAATTCATTGTAATGGATGATGGATTAGAAAGGTATAAATATAGATACCTAGGTTTCATAGGGAGAGACCAAAGAGTTAGGAAAGAGAGCTAGAGACAAGTATAGTGTATCGAGTTGTAGTATTTTGAGATACAACCTAATTTGTTGAGATGGAGAGGAGGAAGGAGGGTAGATATTGAGGGTTAGATCACAAGATGAGGAGCCTTGTGCAATCTAGTCCACCTCATAACAGATCTTGACCCGACTGAGAAGAAATATAAAGTGTGTGGCACTGTAGTTTTGGCACTGATATAATAGAAGAGCTTAAGAGACAGATCTTTGTGAACATAGCCCAGGACGGGGTGAACCATGGTAAACCTGTGTTATGTGATTGAATGCATGTGTTCCTTATTGTTTCTAAGTAGATATTAGTATGTTGAATGAATGAATTTGGTTATATTCCATGCATAATCATGAATGAAGATATATTGCTTTAATAAGTTAAATATAACTCTCCACACACACTTCTCAGACCTCAACGCAATCCTGGACTGCAAACACGTGAGTATTGTGGTCACCCATTAAGACTATCTCAAGTGAGACTGCGAAATGCACTCTGTGCATTGTGTTTCCTTCTGGTTTACCAGGAGGGCCGATAGTTTTACAAGTTTTCTTGGAACCCCAGTAGACATGAACCCTGGGTAAATCAAGTTAAATATAATAACCAACAAATGGTTATGTTTCCATTGGTTTGAATAGTATAGGATTGAGTAGATGGGATATTGTTATAACCCTAAATTGCACTATCCCTGCTTACCTGGCACCAGGCCAACTCATTGCCCTTCATTTCCAAAGCCATGCTAAACAAACTCTTCAAAAACCTCCTAAATCAAGCAACCCACGCCCTAACCTAGCACTGGGCACGTTGGAACATTGGCAGGCCTTATACTGCATGCATTGGAATACGGGCTGGCCCACTACAGCCAACGTTTACCTAACAAAGAAAAAAATCAGGAAATTTTCCGACGGAACGAGAAGATTTTGGTCAGTTAATTGGAACTCCCTGCCATGCATGGCCGAGAGTTCGTCTAAAACCCTAGCTCCTTCTAGCCTATAAAAGAAGGGGTAGGGGTACTATTCAAAGGGAGGAAAATCATAGAAAAGAAACTCTGCCAAATTGTCGAATCCGTTTTGTCCCAACCCTTTAGCCTTTCCTCAAGATTTAGGAGAATTCAAGCAAAGCAGTTGGAGGACAAAGAAGAGGAGGAGCCCAGGATCAGGATCGAGGAACGGTGGCCAGTCTCTATAATCATTGTAATTTGATTCGTATTGAGATTAATAAAAAGATACTTTTCCCGTCCCAAATACATGAGTCTTATATGTCTTTATCTGATTTGTGTTTAATCTCTAACCCTCTAGTAGATCAATAGCATGCATGCGTAGTTTTGTCTTGATTGCAGGAAAGATTTTTGGAAGGAGCAGCAGCAGCAAGGAGATAAAATCTCAACGGAGGATCTACACCGACCGTCGATAAAAAGGTTAGTCAGTTCCTCCCATGTTTGCATGAGAAAAAGGGTTCTAGGTTTCGGGTAGAAGGTTAAAAGTTAATTCTTAAGGGTCACGATCTGCATGCAAGTTTAAGCCCTAGCTTGTTAGTCCATAGGGTAGAATAACCCCACAACAGAATTGGTGACTCCACTGGGGAGATTTACTCTTAGGTTTTCCAGATTTGGTTAAAGGTCTTTTGGGTAGTTCAAAGAAGTTCAGTTTCTGTTTCTTTGCTTGTTTTGTTGTCTGTTAGGTCAAAAGCTAGCAGGGAACCTGGTTATCAATACCATTTCTTCCTTGACGGTTGCTTGACATTTATTCATGGGACACACAGAGGTACACACGACCTGCATAAGGCCTGCATGTGTGTAACCCGCACCCTAACCTTCTGTAGCCCGCGTTTGAATGCTTGCTGCAGTGGTTACAGTAGCATGTAGCTTTTAGAAAGCTTGAGAGGCAGTCTCCTCTTCCCTGTCAGGATTTCACCTTCTCAGGGGGATTTCTGGATCTTATCTGGGTCTTGTTGGTTTATTGTCTGGTTTTTCAGTCTGCCTTACTGTGACGCTTATTCTTTGCATTTGTTTTCTTTTTGGCAAATTTTCCTTTTTTGTTGAAGTACTAGCATCCAAGCCTTTTAGAGACCCTGGTTGTCAATACCAGAGGCCTTTTTCAGGACTGGACTGCCTGTGTGTTGTTTTATATTGGCTTTTATACAGACCCGCGGCCTGTTTAAGCTTAGCCCATGGGTACCCGCGCGCTGTTTCATCTCAGCACGCGTTTGAACGCGTACTGTCTTGGTGACAGTCGTGGGCTTGTTTGGCAGCTTTTCAGCTTGGGTGGGGCAGTCATCCCCTCCTATGGTGAGAAGAGCTCCTCTCAGGGGTATAGAGTCTAGAGCTACATAGTCAGCAGGTTAAGGCATCTTATCCTTAGCCTATGTTTGTTAGTTGATGTTTTGATAGAAAAGACAAAAGAGAAAAAAATATTTGTTTTATGGTTTTTTAGGCAAGTGTTGGAATCGGTGTTGTCTTGATTACTTTTTTGCATTTTTTGTGCTCTGATTCTATTTGTGATCTACGCTTTAAGCCAGAGTTTTCTTTTCATTCTCTTGGTTTTGTTCTTGTCAACATTTTTCCTTGTTGCGTTATTTTGCAATCAAAAAAAAAAAAAAAAAGTTTTCTTGTTTCATTTTCTTCTTGGTTTGAAGAGTGTGTCGTTGCATCAGTAGCTAGGGAAAGAAGTCTTTTTGCATAATTTTTTGCAGTGCATGTCAAGTATAAGTAGCTCGCAGATCTGAGTGAAATCCCTTCATATTTACTGCATGAAATCTTAGTAATTTTGAAAATAAAAAGAAGTCTTTCGTTTTGAAAAGTTGCTGGTTTTGCATTTTAGTAAAAGTTTTTGTTTCCAAGCATTTTTGTTCATTTTGCTTTGAGTCTTTTTACACACCATCAGTTTCACTTTCGCAACTTCTGACTTAAAAATCCCATTAAAAGCAATGCTAAGTAAAATCAAGTAGACTTTTTTGTTTATAGGGTGCATACACTAGCTCAGGACTAGGGCCTTGGAATAGGTTGGAGAGTAAATTCTCTAAGGCCACCCAAACTAAACATTGGAGTCTGTTAATAGGGAGTGTAGAAGTCCAGTTACGGAAATTTATTCATGACCCCCCTCTAACACAGGGGCTAAACACGAGGTCGCGTAAGGAAAGGTAGCGGAGATAACCCCTCCAAAGCTGGACCGAGCGTTGTAGAGAATACATATCGAGGATTTTTTAAGGGATTCCGTCGTTTGCATTTTCCACGGAGCTTCGTGGGTCTCGAATCCATTTGAGTTCCTCAGTTGTCTTCCGGACCATTTTCTCTCGATACCCTTGACAGGTTTCGGGCTTGATACCCTGCTCATTGTGGTCTACCCGACTATCCACTATACCCACCTTATAGCTGTTCACGTGCTGGCAAACTAGTTGCCACTCTTTTCTAGGGACATACACAGGTGACTGCGGGGGTATACCGCGGTACCTAGGACAGACATCGGACCAACGCTTTGCAGAGTATACCCAAAGGGTGCTTCCGTATTCGAGTTTCACTTGCACCGGTAAGTTGCTCTAGTGTTGGTTGTTGTAACTGTTCTTCCTACTAGTTTAGTGCTTTCTTGATTTATCTGCTAGGGGCTTTCTTTTAGTGAGTGTTATTTTTTGTTCGTGTAGAATACCTTAGCGTGTCGTGAATATTCTCACACAGTGGAGGATTCAGAGCTCCGCCAGTCACGAAAGCTTCTGGGCCTGCCGCTGGTTATACTGGAGCCACCCCCACCACCTTTGAGGCGGAAGTTAGACCAACGAGGGTCTTTCGAAGCAACCAGGTCTCAAACCATTGAGCCCGAACAACTCCCTGAGGAATCAGTCGCCAATCTTGGATCGGTTGAAACCTCAAATGCTGATACTTGGCCAGACATTATTGTGCCAATTCAATTTTACGAACGCCTATCAGCGCCTGACCTAGTTATGGAACCAAACTCTACTACTTCAACTGGGATTTCTTCCATTCCCGTCATTGTTGTTACCACAAGAGAAGCTTCTCCTAAGTTGCCTTTGTCAACGGTCCAGGCCACCATGGTCTCGGCCGCAACTACGTCGCACAATGGACCGACCCCATCTATCGCGGCGGCCACACCTCCTTACACACCTAGTGCGACCGGCCCTCCGTTTTCATACGGTATGCCTAGTTCAGGTACTAGTCCTGCACTCACTTCTTCCACATTACAGACTTTGGGTCTGGGGGCAGGGAGCTCTAACGCTCCTCTGCAAGGTCAAATTGGGGGCATTCCTGTCCCTTTCAATTCTTTTCCTTACGCTGGGGGTCATATCCCTCCTTCGTCCCCTTCGCTTAGTGGATTGCATCAGCAGTCCGCCGGGCCGCCTGCACACATGAGTCCACTTGGAGCCGGGAGTCAAGGAACACATGCACAAACTCTGTCGGTAGGTTCATCGTCATTCGTTTGGAACGGGACGTTTGGTAATAACACTTTCGCATCCACTTCTTTCCCATTAGGAGGCACATCCATTTTTGGACAGTCTACGTCGGCACAGGGTACTATTCCTGTGCTTGGGGCACATATACCAGGACCTTGGAACTCAGGACAAGGATCCATTCCTTCATCTAGAATGTTGTTCTGGGGTAGTTCTTTCCACAGTCAATGGAACCTCAGACAGACCTCTATTCCTATCCCCTCGGGACCAGCATGGGGTAATCCTTCCCAAAGTCTGTCAAACACGATGAACGCCCAAAATCCTATGTCCTTCATGGGGAATCAACAAATGATGTCTCCTCAAATGCAAAACCCTTATGCTGGTCAGGGCAATGGTTTCTACCAAAACCCGGGCCAGCAGCCAAACTTTTCCTGGCAACCTAGTGCCAGTCAAACTCCAGGACCCTTTTATCTCGGCTATCAGCAGCAGCCTAAAATTCCTTTCTTGGCAACGTTACACTTGCCAGATTTAACACGGTTGTTGAATGATCCTATCTGTCACGATCCACATTGGCCTCTTATGCTGACGAAGTTGCCTTCGGATATCCCCAAGTTCGAGGCCAAGCCTAATGAATATCCAGGTGATCACGTGACTACTTTCCACTTATGGGGTTCATCTAACTCACTGAAAGATGACTCCGTCCAGTTGCGATTGTTTCAATGCACTCTTATTGGGAGTGCTGCGAAATGGTACATAGAGCTTGATCGTTCACGATATTATTTTTTTGGCGAACTGGCTATGGCTTTCCTTAACCATTTCCAGTTACCTCTGAGATACGACGTCGGCACTGAGTTGCTAGCCAATTTCTCGCAGATGACAGTGGACCATATCTCGGCTCACATTCGAGAGTGGCGACGCCGAAAGAGTCTTATCAAGGTACCCGTCCCACCAGCATTCCTGCTTGAGTGGTTCCTTAAGTCTTTAGTGCCGCAGTTATCCAAAGACGTCGCAACTTCAGGAGTCTTCTCCAAGGAAGATGCCATCATGAGGGCTCAACAGTTTGAGCTTATCTATTCTCAGTCTGGTCTACTGTACACCATCCTGCCGGATGCACCATGGTCAATACTAGATAAAACCAGACAGAGAGCCGAACCACATGTCGATGGTATCATTGGTTCGGAATAAACCAAGCTCGCTAAGCAATTGACAAAACAATTGCAACAGTTATCTATACAACACTCAGCGGCTAGCCAGACTACTGCTTCGGCTGTTCCTCCTACTCAAACGTCGGAAGTACACTCCGTACAGACGACTAACCCAAAGGCCGCCCAGCAGCCCGAAGGGAAGAAAAAACAACGTAACAAGAGTAAGGGGGATAAAAAACCAAATTATAATGCTAGTGAGGGCACCACAGAAAAGAGGAAGGCGAGGTATCCGTGCAACCTGTGTGCGGAAGACCACCCAACCCACCTATGCCCTCGACTTGCAGAGGCCTAGAAGTTTGTCACGCAGCAACAACAAGCCCTGTTGACTAACCCCTTTCAGCATGGGAAAAATTTAACTCAAGCCTCTGCAAGTACCGAGGGGGGCAGCCAAGAAAACTACCCTCCCCCAAACAACCCATCTTCCGCGAACGTATATATGGTGAAAAGTGACGCTTTCATTACGACTAGAGCGCACGACTATAGTAAACCAAGCGCCTCTGAGAAGGGCAAAGAATACGAGATCCCATCTCTTCCTTTGCAGATCGAGAAGACATTGGGTGAGACCATGACGCGCATCCCAAAAGGTGTGTTTAAGCGAGCTTCTCATAATCCAAATGCAAGGACCACCCATAACTACTCTGTGGTGGAAGATTTATCACAAACCCCTTGTGCTATGTTCTCTTTGGAATTCCTCCAAAGTTTCCCTGCTCAGAGGAAAGCCTTGTTGACTGCTTTAGGCTCTACTGAGACTTGTAACCCGAGAACCATCATGTTAGATACGACTAACTTGAAACCTCATTTGCCTTACCACGTCGCGTTTCAGATAGTAGTGGCTCATCCCACGAAAACTTTTACACGAAATATCTTCCACACGGTGGTAGATGAGGGTGCTTTGACTTGCGTTATGTCGTTAGCATGATGGAAAGCCATTGTTCAACTGGAGTTGTCTCCATCACCTACTCTCCTCACTGCATTCGATGGTCGTTCTTTCCGACCGCATGGAATCATTCCTTCTTTCCCTGTGCAGTTAGGAGGGAAGACTGTGTGCGTCAAAGTAGAGGTAGTTGATGCCCCCATTGACTACAATCTATTGTTAGGTCGTAGTTGGACTTATGCAATGCAAGCGGTGGTCTCTACAGTTTTCCGAGTCCTATTGTTTCCACATGAAGGTCGGATAGTGACCATTGATCAATTATCCTTCTCTCGACCTGACCCAGCGCTGGGGGCATCCACGGTTCCCATGGTTGATAATCCTCAAGCCGGTGTAGTTAATGTAGGGGTTGGCTTGTGCCCATATTTGATGGGTACTTTTGATTACCCACATCCTCATAGCGATGTCAAGTTTATATTGACTCACCACAAGGCTAATATTTTCCATGTTTCATCGTTCTGCATGACTTACTTTCAGGATCCGTGGGTTCTTCCTTCCCCATCAGACACGATGGATGCGATGGGACATGCGGGCATGTCTATGCCCTTGTCGGCCGCTGAAGTAGCATACTCTTTGGTTCAGCAAACTTCAGCTACTCCTGATCCAATTCCCGCACAAGAGTTGGATCCACTCCTTGAGCCTATCTGGGCTCAGGATTCTTTTACCAATACCAATTTGTTAGATTTAGTCTTGCCTTCTGATGAAGCCATAATTGAAGCAATGACTGGTCCGGACAAACCCTGGGAAGATCTTCATCACAGATCATATTTCCTCCCAGAGTTACATTGAATCGAGGCAGGAGAATTCACTATCACCATGACGGGAGAGCAGCCTTGTCCCATTAACCTCTTGGCTACACAGGATATTTATGCTGCGGGCAATATGGAGACTATCGCTGCCACGATACCCATCAATATCTCTTGAAACCCAGACATCATGGAGAATGTCTTCATCGGTGCAGATTGCTCCCCCGAAGAGATTCATATTTACACGGATCTTTTTAAAGAATTTCGCGATGTTTTTGCTTGGTCTTATGAGGAAATGCCAAGCATTGATCCGAAAATTGTTGAACACGAAATCACGATGTATCCGGACGCTAAGCCTGTTCGACAGAAACTTCATCCAGTTAATCCTAGGAAAGCCGCAGCCATCAAAGCTGAGGTTGAGAAATTGCTTAAGGCAGGGTTCATATACCCTATTCACTTGACTGAATGGGTGTCAAATCCCGTACTAGTCGATAAAAAACAAGGCACGATTCGTGTCTGTACCGATTTTCGTGATTTGAACAAGGCATGTCCAAAAGATAATTATCCAACCCCATTCATTGACCAGATCATTGATGAGTGCGCTGGTTTTGAAGCCTTTTCGTTCATGGATGGTTTCTCGGGCTATAACCAAATCCAAATCAAACCTGAGGACCAACACAAAATGAAATTCATTTGTCCGTGGGGTACATTCGCCTATCGAAAAATGCCTTTTGGTCTCAATAACGCTGGAGCCACTTTCCAGCGGGCCATGTCTTTTGCGTTTCATGACCTCAAACATATCGTCGAGTCCTATCTAGATGATTTAGCATCACGCTCTCGCAAGTGAAAAGATCATCCTACATACCTCAGACTAATCTTCGAAAGATGCCGCTACTTCCGGATTCGCTTAAATCCCAACAAGTGCAGCTTTTGCGTCACGTCAGGTCGTTTGTTAGGTTTCATCGTTTCAACAACGGGGATCATGGTCGATCCTCTTAAGGTGGCGGCAATAGTCTAGTTGCCCCCCCCACGCACAATTTTACAACTTCAAAGTCTTCAAGTCAAGGAGAACTTCTTACGACGTTTCATCGCCAACTATGCCGAAATCACCAAGGGCTTCATGCATTTACTGAAGAAAGATGTTCCTTTTCTCTAGGATGAAGCAGTGCAGTGCTCTTTCGATGCATTGAAACATGCCCTTACAACTGCACCCCTGCTAAGGCCACCGAATTATAACAAGGATTTCCTATTATATCTAGCTGCCACAGAGTCAACCATAGGCATGGTTTTAGTTCAGGAAGATGATTCGTTTTCTGAATACGTGATCTATTACCTGATCCAAGGCCTCATAGGACCGGAACTTCATTATATCCATCTCGAGAAACTTGCGTTGGCAACAGTTCATGCTGTTCAACGGTTCCGTCACTATGTTCTGTTTTGTAAGACCACCTTCGTAGCCGTCATGAATCCATTTCAGTACATGTTGACACAGAGGGTTATCAGTGGAAAAATCAGTAGATGGATGGTCATCCTCCAAGAATTTGACTTAGACTTCATTTCAACAAAGTCCAAAAAGTCATTGGTCTTCGCAGAACTTATTTCGGAACTTCCGGTTGAGTCAGGTGACGTTGTGCCTGAGGACTCGCCTATCCGGGGGTATATGTTTTTGATCGAATCGTCTGACCCCTGGTATGGAGATATACTGATCTATCTCTAGACTTTGAAGTGTCCTACCTCTGCTTCTCGTGATGAGCGTCGACGGATACGCCATCAGGCCAAGAGATATCTTATACTCAATGATACTTTGTATCGGCGAGGTGTAGATTGTATCTTGCGTCGATGCCTTACTCATGACGAGGCCGTCATAGTGCTCAATGATTGTCATACAAGAGCTTGTGGTGGTCACTTATCCGGGTTGGCAACAGCCCAAAAGATTTTATGAGCAGGTTACTTTTGGCCCACGCTTATAAAAGATTGTATCGAGTCGGTCAAGAGGTGCCATCCGTGCCAAATCTTCTCACGGAAGATGAGGGCACATCCAGCTCCCATGTTTCCTGTTATCACCGTCGGTCCCTTCACCAAGTGGGGGATTGATTACACTACTTGCAACCCCCCGTCAGCCAGGGGGCATCGCTATATCATTGTAGCTATCGACTACTTCACTAAGTGGGTCGAAGTTATGCCGACATTCAAAGATGATGGAGAGACTGCAGCTCTCTTCTTATTTAACCAGATTATAGCATGGTTCAGAGTCCTGAGAGAGATTGTCACTGACCATGGTAGTCACTTTTAGAATCAAATGATGTCTGAGTTAATAACAAAGCTTGGGTTACAGCAAGAACATTCCTCACCTTACTATCCCCAAGCCAATGGGCAGGTGGAAGCTGTTAATAAAACTCTTAAGACAATGCTACAGCGAACCATCAACTTAGCCAAAACCAACTGGCATTTGATGTTATACTCGGCATTATGGGCTTACTGAACATCAGTTAAGACTGCAGCCGGTTTCTCCCCTTTCCAACTCGTTTACAGGCTGGAGGCAATCTTGCCCATCGAATGTCAAATTCCATCTCTGAAATTGGCAGTACACTTATTGCCAGACACTTCTTTGCTTGAAGAACGGTTAGTACACCTGGAGCAGCTTGCTGAACAGCATCGCGATGCGGCTCTGTCCAACGAGGCTCATAAACATAAGGTTAAGTGCCAATATGATAGGTCCGTTCATCCTCGGGTTTTGTCTGAGGGCGACCTTGTCCTGGTTTATGACCAAGATAAGGACCCCCTGGGGCCAGGAAAGTTTAAACCCATGTGGTTTGGACCCTTCATCGTTAAGGAGGTCTTAAAGAAGGGCGCTTATCATCTGGTCGATTTTGAAGGGAATGATTTGGCGGAGCCTAGAAATGGGCTCTACCTCAAGAAGTATTACTCATAGAACGGTCACTGTGGGTAACCTTTTGTAACATATGTATAGTCTTTGTGCTATTACTTTCTTTCGTTTCTTTTGAAAAACGTGTCATGGGCGTGTCATTAATGTTATCTTTTGTCACTATGGCAGATGTCAAGTGAGTCCAAGGTATTCATTGTGTATGAAAACGGTGCTAGTCGACACACGCAGAGGCTTGCCTCCATAGCTTGGGTAATCTTTACACCACAGGGTCAGTTGTTATCTTCTGGAGGAATATGCTTAGGTGACACCACAAACAATGTCACTGAGTATAGTGCAGTTATTGAATTACTTCGTGACACTTTATCATTGGGTATCTCTCGTCTCCGGGTCTATCTAGACGCTCAACTGGTTGTGTCGCAGCTAAATAGAATACACCGTGTGCATGATCCTACTTTACACCGACGATTCCTTAGGGTACATCTCTTGGAACGCAACTTTGATTATATTACATATTTTCATGTTCCTAGGAGTCTAAATCAAATCACAGATACTCTAGCTAATCACATTTTAGATTGGCATCTTGCTCA
>ML821279.1:211112-232111 GCA_009831015.1 Picea engelmannii
CATGTTCCTAGGAGTCTAAATCAAATCACAGATACTCTAGCTAATCACATTTTAGATTGGCATCTTGCTCACACATAAGAAGATCATGATCAAACACATGTAAATACATTTTTGTACACATAATCCATAAAGACACAGAAAAGAAATAAAAACCATATATATACATCATAAAATCCTCAGAGTACATAGATGGGTGCAAACGCCTCAAAAAATAGGAACCATATCGAGTCACTAGGTCTTATGCCCTCAAAAAATATATACATAGCAGTGCTCGAGGTACATAAAAGTCTACAAAGGTTGTTCAGGGCCTATGGGCCCTGTTATAATCATATACATCCCGACCCAAATGCCTAAATAATTGGACCCATGTCCGAGGTAACCCCACCATATGAGTCTGCATGGAGGGTGGCAAGTCCTCTATCTCGATCATAGGAACTGTGCGGGTGAGCTCAGTGAAGTTTCGCTCAATCTGCCTAAGAGCCCTCTCAGCCTCTCCTGCTGGAGGGTTCCCTGCTGCTACTGCTCCCCTGGCGGCAGCGGCGGCTGCGGCCTCTGGCCGTGGGCGGCGCCTGTTCCGCGCAAAATTGGCAGGCCGTATGGGTCCCACATCTGCACGCAACACAAATTTCACCCATCAGAAACTCTGTTACCCAAAAAATATGATATACATCAAAAATACATAAAAATTACATATGAAAACAAAAAAAAATTGTACAGGTGGAGACTTAACCATCTCCCCTCGCTCCTCACCAGGAGGCACTGGTATAGCTGGATCTCTGGAAAAGTCGATCACCACGTATGGGTAGTCCTCGATAGCGGGGATCTTCCATGACAACCAAGTGAAAAAGTCGTCGTTGAAGGTCTCTATGGTCCTTCCACCACCATGTCGCGGAAGTAATGTTTCCCATCTACATACCGTAGGGAAGTTCGTCAGATGTCCTCATACCGTCAACCGAGGACTGAAGCATGGAACTCTCTCAAAAAAGAACGAACACAGGGTGGTCCCAAACCCGAAGTTCCTATGTGTCCGTTGTCGACACTCTGTCAGTTGCCTCTTCATACTCTCTAATAGTGTGGTACTCCAGTCAAAAATTTGTGCATTCATGCACTGAATGGCACAGTTCATATGTGCGCGAGACCCCTGATGTACGGCGGCGGAGCCGGTAATTCACCCAATGAGTGATAAAATCATCTACAGGGTGAGGCTGGTGATCCTACCAATGGGCACCGAAGACAGTCTCGGATCGGTCCCAGCCTCGCAGTACTCTGCTATCAACTCTGAGACTTTGCTCAGCCCCGCAGGAAAGGTTTGCAAGTTAACGGGTTCCCCTCTCCTTGAGAGGCCCGTCAAAAAATAGATGTCCTCGGTGGTGGGCACCAAGGATTGCCCCTCTATCATAAATGCCTCTACATCTGGGTGCCAGTAGTCAACCAAGGCATTCAACAGCCTGGGTTGAGCGTGCATGAATGGACATAGGAAAAAATTCACCAAACCACACTGTGACAGCACGGTCATCACATTTGGATCTGCAGCCACTGCCTCATTGGTAGCCTCGTGCTCTCTCTCTCGCCAATGAACATACATCCTGCAAAACACAAAAGGCAGAGGGGGAGTTATTTTTCATCTCAAGCACAATTTTCCATTACGCGGGGGCAACCCATGGGCTGTCGAGGCGACAGTCGCGGGTAACCGCGCACAGTTTTGACTCTGCGCGTGGGTACCCGTGGGCTGTCCCTGGACAACCCACGTTTTACTAGGGCCTCCCTCTTAGAGGACGACGGCCACCCCCCAAACATACCAAAAAACTTTAAATGACGTATTGAAATGCAAGATAGGGGAGTTTGTACTTACTTGGTCCGAGCAGAAGTCCGTTTGGTCCACTGTAGCTCCCGGAATCACAATATCTGGCAAAGGGGGTCTTTTGGCTCCAGAGTCAATTTCCAAATCAGCAATGGTGATAATGAGCTGCCAACTTCTATTTATAGACTTTTTCGCCTCTTTTTGTCACCCTTTTGGCCCCTTTTAGTAGTTTCTTTATACCAAAAAACATTTTGGGTGGTTCTGGAGTTATATGGAAGAGATTTGATCAAGTTTTGGGACATTTTTCATTGAGTTTCGGAAAAAAAAAAATACATAAGGACGATCCATAAAAAAAAATTCAAAAATCAACCTGAGCATATAGGGTAGGATTTCATCCCCACTGTTGCATCTCGTTGCCTTTTTTAAGATATAGGATCGATCCCATTCAGTTGTGACATGGAACCTTCATATCTGCTCTAGAAGTGTCGCAACTTGGTGGTAGATCTTACCAAAACATGGATGCCCTAGGTAGTTCCTGGTTGCATTATGGTGTCCATGCCTTTACTGACAGCATAGTAGGCTCGGGAGTCCGCATAGTCTTTCTCGAATACGATTTTGAGCCTCATTTGCATGGGTCTTTTTCACTCTTTGCCTTACCCTCCGAACTCCCAAAACATAACGGGTCTCCTTTTAAGCCCTTTTCAGACCCTTTAAACATGAAAAGATTACCGAGCGATCTTGTGTTTCTTCATGCTCGTTAAACTGAAATTTGAAGTCACGTCTGTCCGGTGGTAGTTTACCCCTTTTTCGGTCCAAACGGTCAACTGTACGAACAAAGGAATACTCTATCGAATTTCGATTCTTTAGAAGAGTATCCTCAGGTATAATTTTATTCCTTTTTCGGGCCTGAGGGACTAAATTTACGAAAAAGAAACCCCCCGGAGTCCATAGTTAAGCTCTTTTCAGACTCCCTAAAAATGAAAAGATTGTCGAGTGACCTTATTCTTTCACACTCGTTAAAATGGTCCAGAAGAATATTCCTGATGGAGTCCATAGTTAAGCTTTTTTCAGACTCCTTAAAATTGAAAAAATAGTCGAGTGATCTTGTCCTTGTCACACTCGTTAAAATGGTTTTGAATTGACGTCTAGTCGGTGCTAGTTTACTCTTTTTTCGAACCGACTAGACTATTAACGAAAAAGATACCCCAATGGAGTTTTCTTTTATGCTTTTTCAGACTCTCTAAACATGAAAAATCACCGAGCTTCCCTTCTCTGGGCTCGTTAAACTTACATCAAAGGACGTTACCATTGTGTGTTCTATCAACCGCACTTGCATCCTTTACCCATCAGCCTAGTAACAGTTTGCTTTTGCGTCTTAACACCTTTGGCCACTGAAGGATTTTTCCCGAGTATCATTTCCTAGAACATCAGTCTTGTCCTTATGCCTTGAGCTTGTATGTTTGCGGTGCTCGTTCCTCCACTGTAACGTAATATTCCTTTATTCTTTTCAAAATATTCAAAAAGAACAAAAAAATCAAATATACCCCAAAAAGAAGATGGGAAAAGTATTTTCTTTGTTGGCAGCATTATGAGTCGCCCTTGGATAAAGCACATTTTTCCATTTGATTCATCAGACTTTGGGATATAGTATGACCTTAGGAAGTTGTGCTCGCTATATTGAGTTGTGTCCTCCACCGTTTGGTTACTCTTCCAAACATATGGAGAGTTTGTGTTGCCTCCTGCTTCGCAGACTTATGATTAACAGATATGCTGCCTGAGTCTTATCACTTGTCGTGTTGTTGTCCAAGGGAAGTTTGTTACTTAGCCTGAGTCAGCCACTCTGCAATATGTCTCTTGTCCACATACCCGGCTATCCTGAACGTCCAATCAAGTCTTTATTCGAAATCACTGAAGCCTCCAGTCCGATCATCAAGATGATCAAGTCCACAACCGACGATCCGTCGAAGACCTCTGGGTATTGCAGTCGTACACTCATATTACACTCCTACCCGAGTTTAGAAGATTTTGAATTTGTTGCTCGATCTCTGAAGTACATCCATCAGGCCGAATCAGCTTCTGAGAGATGGATACTTTCTATGTATATCTTTCTGATTTCGAGATGTAGCTCCACTGTGTATTGTTTGTGGCTACTCTTTATTTGACATGGATCTACAGTGTATTTGATTGGTAGCCATGGTTATGATCTATCCTGAGCATGGGTATGCCCGCCTCGGTGAGACATTTGATATTTTTTGCAGACGACACCTCTTGATTCCTAATTCCTAGGCTCACTCATTCAGCATATTAGTACAGATTGGTAAAGAATTGGTAATGTATTTCGGCCATCAGATGCTCTTCTGACCTCACACATTAGGGGGCATCTGTTATAACCCTAAATTGCACTATCCCTGCTTACCTGGCACCAGGCCAACTCATTATCCTTCATTGCCAAAGCCATGCTGAACAAAATCTTCAAAAACCTCCTAAATCAAGAAACCTGTGCCCTAACCTAGCACTGGGCGCGTTGGAACGCTGGCAGGACTTATACTGCACGCGTTGGAATGCGGGCTGGCCCACTACAGCCAACATTTACCTAACAAAGAAAAAAATCAGGAAAGTTGCCGACAGAACGAGAAGCTTTTGGTCAGTTAACTAGAACTCCCTGCCATGCATGGCCGAGAGTTTGTCTAAAACCCTAGCTCCTTCTAGCCTATAAAAGAAGGGGTAGGGGTACTATTCAAAGGGAGGAAAATCATAGCAAAGAAACTTTGCCAAATTACCGAATCCGTTTTGTCCCAACCCTTTAGCCTTTCCTCAAGCTTTAGGAGAATTCAAGCAAAGCAGTTAGAGGACAAAGAAGAGGAGGAGCCCAGCATCAGGATCGAGGAACGGTGGCCGGTCTCTATAATCATTGTAAGTTGATTCGTATTGAGATTAATAAAAAGATACTTTTCCCATCCCAAATACATGAGTCTTATATGTCTTTATCTGATTTGTGTTTAATCTCTAACCCTCTAGTAGATCAATAGCATGCATGCGTAGTTTTGTCTTGATTGCAGGAAATCTTTTTGGAAGGAGCAGTAGCAGCAAGGAGATAAAAGCTCAATGGAGGATCTACACCGACCGTCGATAAAAAGGTTATTCAGTTCCTCCCATGTTTGCATGAGAAAAAGGGTTCTAGGTTTCGGGTAGAAGGTTAAAAGTTAATTCTTAAGGGTCATTATCTGCATGCAAGTTTAAGCCCTAGCTTGTTAGTCCGTAGCGTAGAATAACCCCACAACAGATATGTTGAAAATTTGTAAGATCTGTGGAAGGTGGGTCAAGGGAATACTGAATCGAATGATGAGAAGAATGTGATTCTAGAAGGGGACGTTGAGACCATGGAATCCCACAAAAGTAGAGATCAAAAGTTGATTGAAGAAAAAAGAGCTGGAGTTTGCACAGAAAGATAATAGAAACCCTAGAGTAACACCGCAAAATATCTTGAGAAATATGTGTTTACTGATCTACATGAAGTCTTTTTCTGTGATTTTTCACACTTATTACAGGAGTGGATATTGAGGTTGAAGGATAAACACACAACAAACTAGATCCAACCATTGGAGTGGACCTCAGTTCAAATTGAGTAGTTACAGCAGTAGATACAACGAAGTCGTACAATCCAGTGGAGCAAGCGTTTCTACGCGGAACTTGAGGAAGTTATATTAGATCGATGTATACTTCTATTAAGATACTTCTATATAACAAATGTGTAATGAAAATGGAGTCAGACAGCTAAATTCCATGAGTGCATGGGGAAGGGGGGAAGCACTGACAGAAAGAGGAGAAATTGAGGGTGAAATGGATAAAGGAAAGAAGGAGGAACCCTTGGACCCAATCATGATGGACGACCAGATATAGTGGATCATGGTGACGACTGGAAATACACGTAGTGGAGTACCCTACCAATACAAGGTGAAAACCAAGAAGAGAGTCGTAGCCGCAAGGGAAGGCTTTGTGAGTGATGAAGAAGAGGTGGAGGATCTTCGGGCTGTGGCACAGATTGAGGAAATTATGCGCGTAACATATGAGAGGAAGATGAGAAGTCCAAGAAAGGGAAGAGAAGGCATCAATCCTATCCATATTAATGTTAGTGTGGAACCCATAAAGCCATGTGTGATTGATACACCAAAGAGAACACCACAGTTTAGACAACTGAATTTCGAGAGAAGGAAGACAGCAGGAAGTGCATCTACACAAGGAACAACAGCTGGAGGAGCCAGATTGGGAAGCACTAGACAAGTATCTACACCACACAGAGGTAGTAGTTAAGCATTAAGGATGGCAGGACATGATCCCACCATCAGATTACTAGAATTCAAAGGAGAAGCATCAAAGGACCTAGAAAAAAATTTGTTTATCTGTGAAAATATTTGGGAAGAAAAACATATCATAGACGAAGATACTAAACTTTCACAGCTATCAATTACACTAAGGGATCGCTAACTGGATTCGTATATGAGTTTAGCTACAAACAATCTACTAGGGACAACCAGAACAATTGCAGACATCAAGAAATTGATGATAAATGAGTTTCAAACGCCAATTTCAGAGGATCAGTACATGAACGAGATGATAGAAATCAGACAGATAATAGGAGAATCCGTATGGGATATTGATTTGAGATTCAATAAATTGAAAGGAAAGTTTCAATATCTCATGACCGATATGCATCACATGCACATGTTCGTCAATTCACTGCTACCACACTTGAAATACCCATTGCGACAACATAAGTTTTAGACACAGGCAGAGGCTCTGCAGGAATCCCTACAACTCGAAGAAAACCAATATCAACAGATGGATCCAGCCATTAAATAATTGAAGTAGGATCTGAAGAAATTAACGTTCCAGCTGAACCAAAACAAAGGTAAGGACAAACGAGAAGTTATTTGGTGTACCACATGCAAGACATAAAGACACCACAAGAACGAATGTCCAACATTCGCATAGTACATGGAAGAAGGAATGTCAAATCTGCTACCAACAAGAGGACTATGGTGTGAAATCTATAATAAATTGGGCCATGATCCATATCACTGCCCAATGATGCAGAAATACTAGACAATCCCAAAGAGTTCATATTGAAAATTTTACAAGTCAGTGGGACATGATGACAAAGATTGTAGAACTATGGATTTGATGCGAGAGAGGACATTAGATGCACACAGGGTGCAGGCAAAAATGATGATTGGGAAAGCCACACCACAGTTTAACCAAGTTCTAGCCCCATACAATACTGCGCAACAACCATATAATACCGCGCAACCACAGTATAACATAATGAAACCTCAGTACAATACCACATTGATCCAGATTTTATGAGTAGAATGAAATGAATACAAATTATTAACAGGTGCTTAACACAAAATAACAGAGATACATTAAAACGGGTTTTCTATTCAATAACGAAATAAGCTGAAACTGTAAAATGCAGCAGAAACAAGCTTGCTGGAATGGTGGTGGCTTATCTCTGAGAAGAGATGTGACGGTAGCGTGCATTCGCAAGAAGAAGGTTACAATGAGGCTCTGAAGGCATTTTTACAATAAGAAAGAATGCCAAAAACCCTAGACATCCAAAAACCTAACCCTAGGAGATGAAACGCCAAAAGTCATGTGGGCTCTATTTGGGTAAGCTAGTACATCAACTTCCCGGGGTCGTAATTTTTGCATACAATCTACGTTTTAGGAGTGTGATAGCCCGTTGGAAAGGTATCATTGAGGAGATTCATTTTGGGGGCTCAATAATTCATTTGTATATCATTGAGGAGATCAATACCAAAAAACCTTCATTTAGGCCCTCAAAATGGCCTCGAAAGTAAAAACTGCTAAAAATAGTAAATTGCCAAAAATGTCAGAAAACGGTTTTGAGCCAGTTGGAGAAGGTGGGTGGCCACTGATATCCATCTGGATCAATCCTCCCTCCTTAGGAAGTAATGGTATCCATTGCGTTGAGGTCCCCCATTAGATGAGGAAATTTCTGTTGAATTTGGCCCCGGGTGAGCCACTTGCCTTGGTGCAGGAGCTGCCTTGCTTTGACGACTCGATAAAGCTGGATCCTTTGTTGTCGAGTTCCCTTGATCTGTATATCCACCATCTGATCATTGGATTCCTGTTGTATGTAGTCAGGTTTGAGCTCTGTTGGTGTCAGTTTTTCTACTACTTTCAAGGTGTCCAATAATGGTGGGAAATAAGGGCGAAGGAGATCCACGTTGAACACTGGGTGCAGGCCAAGGAAAGGAGGAATGTTGAGCTCAAAAGAATTATCCCCCGTGGCCTTGGTGATAGTGTACGGTCCATGACAGAGTGGGTGAATCTTCCGATGGGGTCCTGTAAGGCATTCTTTCTGCAAGTGAAACCAAACTTTGTCTCCCACCTGAAACTTATGCAGCACCCGATGTTGATCATGGCGTTGTTTGTACTTGTCATTGGAATTTTGTAGGATATCCTGAACCTGTTGGAGAATTTGTTGGATCTGCTCAATGAACTGGGTGGCTTTGTCAGCTTTAGTTGGAGCAAGAGATGAGTCAGTCGAGGTGACCGCAAGGGGAAGTGCAACATCTATGGGACCCAATGGTTGCAATCCCAACCCCACTTGAAAGGGGTTGTGGCCGGTTGAGCTATGAAAGGCTCGGTTGTAGCTATGCTGGACATAAGGAAGGCTCTCATCCCATGTGCAAGAGTTCTTTGAATTATACATGCGAAGGATATGAACAATCATTCGATTTGCAACCTCAGTTTGGCCATCTGTCTGGGGGTGGAAGGCCGTGGATTTGGTGATCTTGGTGTCCAGCAGTGATCAGAGGCTCGACCAGAATGTGCTGAGAAATCGACTATCCTGATATGAGACAATGGTTTGTGGGATTCCAAAATGTACCCAGACTCGTTCAAAGAAGTGCATGGCAGTGGCCTCTAGTGTGATGCTCTTCTTGCAGGCAACCAGAATCGCCATCTTAGAAAAGCGATCAACAACCACAAAAACATAGTCATTTCCCCGCTTGATGGATGGGAGGACCGACATGTAGTCCACTGAGATGGATTCCCATGGCCTGTCAGAAGTAGGAAGAGGGGTGTACAGGCCCTGTTTCTTAGTGGTCGATTTGGCAATAGCGCAGGCAGTGCAGGAATTGATATACTTGTCGACCTCCTGTTGAAGTTTCGGTCAGTAGAAATGTTTTTGTAGCATTGCCACTATATTTTTTATGCCGAAGTGTCCTACCACTTGACTGTAGTGGGATTCCCAGATCAGCTTCGCTTGCTCACTTGATGGAACACAAAAATGGCCCATACGACAAAACAACCCATCCTGAAGATGGAAATTATCGACAATTGCATTTGCACCCAAAATTTGGTAGGTGGTGGCGAAGTCAGGGTCTGTCTCATAGAGTTGGGGCCATCCAGATGTCTCATGGCTACAAGACTCTAGCACCATGGTGAGTGTCGCAACTGGTGGTCTGCTGAGGCAATTAGTGACGCGATTGGTGCTTCCTATTTTATACTTGATGTTGAGGTGGAATTGCTGCAAGTAGGTGGACCACTTTTGATGGAGGTCATTTTGTAGTTTTCCCTGTGTCTTCATGAGCTGCAGTGACTTATGATTAGTGTGGATGATTGTCTCCTTCCCAAGAATGTAATGTCTCCACTGGCGACATGCTTTCACAATGGAGTACATTTCTTTATCGTAAGTAAGGTACTTATGGATAGTATCTGACAGTGTCTCACTATGATAGGCCATGGGGTGGTCGTGCTAAGTGAGAACGGTGCCCACAACATAGTCTGAAGCTTCTGTCTCGATCTCAAAGGGATGTTGTAGGTCTGGTAGTGAAAGTACTGGGGCTGAGAAAAAGTGCTACTTCAAATCATCGAACTCTTGTTGTTGGGACCGAACCCACACAAATTCTACCTTACCACCACCCCTGTTTATTTGGCTGAGGGCCCATGCAATATGGGAGAAACCCAACATGAACCTGCGGTAGAAATTAGCAAGTTCCAAGAAGCTTTGAAGCTCAGTGAGTGTTGTTGGGGCTGGCCAGTCACGGATGACTTGGATCTTGGCTAGATCCACATGTACGCCATGCTGATCAATGATGTAGCCCAAGTAATGGACCCTGTCCATGCCGAAGAAGCATTTTTCTAGGTTGGCGTATAGCTTGTGCTACCGCAGGGTGTGCAGAACCTGTTGAATATGCTGCAAGTGTTCATCCCAAGTCTTGTTGTAAATTAGAATGTCATCCAGATACACCACTACAAAAGTATTTTGAATGGTCACAGGATATCGTCCATCATCCTCATGAAAGTGGCTGGAGCATTTTTCAAACCAAAGGGCATGGCCAACCATTCAAAAATTCCTTCCTTTGACTTGAAGGCGGTCTTCCATACATATGTCTGTTCTATCGGGACTTGGTGGTAGCCAGACTTCAGATCAATCTTACTGAAGTATTTGTCCCCCATGAGTTGATCAAGGAGGTCATCGATTCGAGGAATCGGGTACCAGTTTCTGACAGTGATTTTATTCATATCTCGGTAATCAATACAGAGTCACCAGGTTCCATATTTCTTCTGTACCAACACGATTGGGCTCCCGCAAGGTGATGAGCTAGGGAGTATGTGCCCCTTGTGCATAATTTATTGGATCTATCTCTTGATCTCCTCATTCTCTAACAAAGAGCGATGATAGACTGTCCCATTGGGAAGCGGTGCGTCGGGGGTCAGATCGATGGGGTGCTTGACCTAGTAGTGCAGAGGTACCCCTATAGGTGAGGAGAAGATATCTGAGTATTCTTCCACAACCTTATCTACTTGTTTCTGCTATGTGGAGAGGTCGGTCGCAGAGACCCTGGATGTGGCTACGATCTTTCACTTATTCTGAGAACGAATCACGAAGAAGACAAACTTCCCCATCTGAGAGATGACCTTCCTGCATTTCTTAGCAGAGATCAAGGAAATAACGCTAGGTGGGACTACCCCGGGTATCCTGTACAATTTCCTGTTCAAAGTAATAATAATACTACGAGGCCTAGACTCATATACAGCATGACGTTTCCATAAATAAGGTTGGCCCAAAATAACATCACAAACTTCAAGAGGAGAAACATCACACAATACCTCGTCTTTGAAGGGCTTGATGCCATACGACAGTCGACATTGTTGGCTGACGTGGAGATCGCTTCCTTGGTGGAGCCATCCAATGGTGTAGGGTTGTGGGTGCGGCATTGTTGGCAGGGCCAACCACTTGATGACCTCTGCTGAGATGAGGTTCTTATGGCTACCGCTGTCAATGATGAAGTGCAACGGGGTGCCTTTTACCCACATCTATGAATGGAAGAGGCACTCTCCTTCTTCTGGCTCGTCTGGTTCACCAGGCTGGATCTTGGTGGTAGCAATGGTGGCATTGGGTTCTACATCAATGATCTATCTTCTCCTTTCTAGTTTTGTATTGGAGTCAGACTTTGCATCTGATTCAGAGGCTTTCACTTCGGCCACCAGCAAATTCTTTGAGCGACAGTCAACAGTGTTATGCTAAGGGCTCTTATGGAAGTCACACCACTTCCTGGTATCTTTCTTTTTCTTTCCAGTGTCCTTCTTTGCATATGGATTGTACTGGTTGTCTTGATATTGTCCATATTTGCTATATCCTTTGTTCGGTGGGTTGGGGCCTCCCTTTCCTGGATTTTTTTGTGAGGGGTTCCCAGGCTCAAATTGTTGCGTCTTTTGTTTGAGCTTCTCCTCGATTTTGACAGCATATCGATAGGTTGCACCCAACTTGGATGAAATGTCTAGAAATTCCATTTCGGTCTGGATGTATCTATGCAGCACCATGATACTTGAACACCATATGTCGCTCTGAATATTTGATACCCAACTTGGTGCACAAGGTATGGAAGATATTTGTGAAATATGGCACTGCTTGGTCTCTTTCTTGCCGCAGTGTGGTCCATTTGGTATACAAGCTGTCATAACTTTCGACAAGGTAGTATTGTTCCTTAATAGCATCCTTGAAGGATTCCCAAGTGGCTGTGACTCAAAATAATGAGGTTTCCTCTATTTACTTTTGCTCACAGAACGTTTCCCACCAATCTTTGACATGGGGAACAACTTTGAGGAGTGCAAAAGTAATATTTTCTCTATTCAAAAATTTATGAACAGAAAAACACCCTTCTAGTAGATTCAGCCACTTGTCTATAGCATCTGCGTCTATCTGACCTTCAAATATAGGAATATCAAAGTTTATTTGTACCTTCAAGGGGGTGGCACCTCCGTTCAAAGAAGATGCATCGCCTGTTGGTAGTCACCGAAGGATTTGTGCGAAACTATCCATCATCTCGTTCCTCTGTTGGGTGAGGGCTTCCTCAATCAATAGTTTGAAAGGATCTCTTGTCCCATCATCTTTATTTTCTCCTACCATGGGAGGTTGCTTGGGCATGTGAGAGCTTCTATCCTCAAGAGAAACAAGCTCGAGACCCAACTCTTTGTACTCCGACCTCGTTGGGGACATGCATTAAGACGACAAGGAGCAGACCACTCTGATACCATTGATCCAGATTTTATGAGAAGAACAAAATGAATATAGATTATTAACAGGTGCTTAACACAAAATAACAGAGATACAGTAAAACTGGTTTTCTATTCAATAACGAAATAAGTTGAAACTGTAAAATGCAGCGGAAACAAGATTGTTGGAATGGTGGCGGCTTATCTCTGAGAAGAGATGTGACGACAATGTGCATTCACAAGAAGAAGGTTACAATGAGGCTCTAAAAGAATTTTTACAATAATCAAGAATGAAAAAAACCCTAGACATCCAAACACCTAACCCTAGGAGATGAATCGCCAAAAGTCATGTGGGCCCCGTTTGGGTAAGCTAGTACATCAACTTCCGGGGGTCGTAACTTTTTCATACGATCTCCGTTTTAGGCCTGTGATAGCCTGTTGGAAAGGTATTGCCGAGGAGATTAATTTTTGGGGCTCAATCATGCCTTCATATATAATTCAGGAGATTGATACTGAAAAACCTTCATTTAGGCCCTCAAAATGGCTCCGGAAGTAAAAACTGCTAAAAATAGTAAATTGCCAAAAATGTCAGAAAACTGTTTTGAGCCAGTTGGAAAAGGTGGGTGGCCACTGATATCCATATGGATCAATCCTCCCTCTTTAGGAAGAAATGGTCTCCATTTCATTGAGGTCCCCCATTAGATGAGGAAATTTTTATTGAATTTGGCCTCGGGTGAGCCACTTTCCTTGGTGTAGGAGCTGCACTGCTTTGACGACTCGATAAAGATAGATCCTTTGTTGTCGAGTGCCCTTGATCTATTTGTCCACAATATAATCATTGGATGCCTTTAGTATGCAGTCAGGGTTGAGCTCTATTGGTGTCAACTATTCTGCTACTTCCGAGGTGTCCAATAATGGTGGGAAACAAGGGCGAAGGAGATCCACGTTGAACAATGGGTGCAGGCCAAGGAAAGGAGGAATGTCGAGCTCAAAAGAATTATCCCCTACAGCCTTGGTGATAGTGTATGGTCCATAACAGAGTGGTAAAAGCTTCCAATGGGGTCTTGTAAGGCGTTCTTTCTGCAAGTGCAACCAAACTTTGTTGCCCACCTTAAAATTATGCGGCACCCGATGTTGATCATGGCGTTGTTTGTACTTGTCATTGGACTTTTGTAGGATATCCTAAACCTGTTGGTGAATGTGCTGGATCCACTCAATGAACTGGGTGGCTTTGTCAGCTTCAGTTGGAGCAGGAGATGAGTCAGTCGAGGTGACTGCAAGGGGAAGTGCAACATCTATGGGACCCAATGGTTGGAATCCCAACCCCACTTGAAAGGGACTGTGGCTGGTTGAGCTATGCAAGGCTCGATTGTAGCTATGCTAGACATAAGGAAGGCTCTCATCCCATGTGCGAGGGTTCCTTGAATTATACATGCGAAGGATATGCACAATCATTCGATTTACAACCTTGGTTTGGCCATCTGTCTGGGGGTGGAAGGTCGTGGATTTGGTGAGCTTGGTGTCTAGCAGTGACTAGAGGCTCGACCAGAATGTGCTGAGAAATCGACTATCTCGATCTGAGACAATGGTTTGTGGGATTCCAAAATGTACCCAGACTCATTCAAAGAAGAGCTTGGCACTGACCTCTGCCGTGATGCTCTTCTTGCAGGCAACCTGAATCGCCATCTTAGAAAAGCGATCAACAACCACAAAAACACAGTCATTTCCCCACTTGGTGGATGGGAGGCCCGACATGTAGTCCATTGAGATGGATTCCCATGGCCTTTCAGAAGTAGGAAGAGGGGTGTACAAGCCCTTTTTCTTAGTGGTCGATTTGGCAATAGTGTAGGTAGTGCAGGACCTGATATACTTGTCGACCTACTGTCAAAGTTTTGGCCAGTAGAAATGTTTCGGTAGCATTGTCGTTGTCTTTTCGACGTCAAAGTGTCCTACCACATGACTGTAAGTGGATTCCTAGATTAGCTTCGCTCGCTCGCTTGATGGAACATAGATATGTCCCAGACGACACAACAACCCATCCTGAAGATGGAAATTATCGACAACTGCATTTGCACCCAACATTTGGTAGGTGGTGGTGAAGTTAGGATCTGTCTCATAGAGTTGGGGCCATCCATATGTCTCATGGTTGTAAGATTCTATCACCATGGTGAGTGCCGTGACTGGCGGTCTACTGGGGCAATCAGCGACGCGATTGGTTCTTCCTATTTTATACTTGATGTTGAGGTGGAATTGCTAGAAGTAGGTGGACCACTTTTGATGGTGGTCATTTTGCAGTTTTCCCTGTGTCTGCATGAACTGCAGTGGCTTATGATCAGTGTGGATGATTTTCTCCTTCCCAATAATGTAATGTCTCCATTGGCGACATGCTTTCACAATGGAGTACATTTCTTTGTCATAAGTAGGGTACTTATGGACAGTA
The DNA here is from genome assembly GCA_009831015.1 of Picea engelmannii. NCBI lineage: Eukaryota > Viridiplantae > Streptophyta > Pinopsida > Pinales > Pinaceae > Picea > Picea engelmannii. The sequence continues at coordinate 225,884 of ML821279.1, forward strand.
TCTGACAGTGTCTCACTATGATAGGCCACGGGGTGGCCGTGCTGAGTGAGAAAGCCACCCACGGCATAATCTGAAGCATTTGTCTTGATATCAAAGGGATGTTGTAGGTCTAGTAGTGAAAGTACTGGGGCTGATCAAAAGCACTGCTTCAAATCATTGAATGCTTGTTGTTGGGACTGACCCCATGCAAATTTTTCCTTACCACCACCCCTGTTTATTTGGCTGAGGGCCCATGCAATATGGGAGAAACCCAACACGAACTTGCGGTAGAAATTAGCAAGTCCCAAGAAGCTTCGAAGCTCGGTGAGTGTTGTTGGGGCTGGCCAGTCATGGATGACTTGGATCTTGGCTTGATCCACATGTACGCCATGCTGATCAATGATGTAGCCCAGATAATGGAGCCTGTCCATACTAAAGGAGCATTTTTCCAGGTTGGCGTATAGCTTGTGCTGCCACAGGGTGTGCAGAACCTGCTGAATATGCTGCAAGTGTTCATCCCAAGTCTTGTTGTAATTTAGAATGTCATCCAAATACACCACTACAAAAGTATTGGTGAATGGTCGCAGGATATCGTCCATCATCCTCATGAAAGTGGCTGGAGCATTTGTCAAACCAAAGGGCATGACCAACCATTCAAAAAGTCCTTCCTTTGACTTGAAGGTGGTCTTCCATACATCTATCTATTCTATTGGGACCTGGTGGTAGACAGACTTCAGATCAATCTTACTAAAGTATTTGGCCCCCGTGAGTTGACCAAGGAGGTCATCGATTCAGGGAATCGAGTATCGGTTTTTGACAATGATTTTATTCAGAGCCCGGTAATCAATACAGAGTCGCCAGGTTCCATCTTTCTTTTGTACCAGCATGATTGGGCTCCCGCAAGGTGATGAGCTAGGGCATATGTGCCCCTTGTGGAGAAGTTCTTGGATCTGTCTCTTGATCTCCTCATTCTCTAACAAAGAGTGATGATAGACTGGCCCATTGGGTAGTGGTGCGTCGGGGGTTAGATCAATGGGGTGCTTGACCTGGCAGTGCAGAGATACCCCTGTAGGTGAGGAGAAGATATTTGAATATTCTTTCACGACCTTATCTACTTGCTTCTGTTGTGTGGAGAGGTCGGTCGCAGAGACCCTGGATGTGGCTACAATCTTTCACTTATTCTGAGAGTGAATCATGAAGAAGACAAACTTCCTCGTCTGAGAGATGACCTTCCTGCATTGCTTAGCAGAGATCAAGGAAATAGCGCTAGGTGGGACTGCCTCGGGTATCCTGTACAATTTCCTATTCAAAGTAATAATAACACTACGAGGCCTAGACTCATATAAAACATGGTGTTTCCATAAATAAGGTTGGCCCAAAATAACATCACAAACTTCAAGAGGAGAAACATCACAAAATACATCATCTTTGAAGGGCCTAATTCCATACGACAGTCAACATTGTTGGTCGACGTGGAGATCGCTTCCTTGGTGGAGCCATCCAATGGTGTAGGGTTGTTGGTGAGGCTTTGTTGGCAGGGCCAACCTCTTGAAAACCTCTGCTGAGATGAAGTTCTTCTGGCTACTGCTGTCAACGATGAAGTGCAACGGGGTGCCTTTTACCCACATTTGTGAATGGAAGAGACTCTCTCCTTCTTCTGGCTCGTGTGGTTCAACAGGCTGGATCTTGGTGGTAGCAACGGTGGCACTGGGTTCTGCATCAATGATCTGTCTTCCCCTTTCTGGTTCTGTCTTGGATTTAGAATCTACATCTAATTCAGAGGCTTTCACTTCGGCCACCAGCAATTGCCTTGAGTGATAGTCATCAGTGTTATGCCAAGGGCTCTTATGGAAGTCGCACCACTTCCTGGTATCTTTCTTTGTCTTTCCAGTGTCCTTCTTTGCTTGCAGCTTGTACTAGTTGTCTTGATGTTGTCCATATTTTCTCTATCCTTTGTTCGGTGGGTTGGGGCCACCCTTTCCTAGATTTTTTTGTGAGGGGTTCCCAGGCCCAAATTGCTGCGTCTTTTGTTTGATCTTCTCCTCGATTTTGACAGCATATCGGTAGGCCACGCCCAAGGATGAGATGTATAGAAATTCCATTTAGGTATGGATGTATCTATGCAGAGCGTCGTGATACTTGAGCACAAAATTTCACTCTGAATCTTTGATACCCAACTTGGTGCGCAAGGTATGGAAGATATTTGTGAAATCTGGCACTGCTTGGTCTTTTTCTTACCGCAATGTGGTCCATTTGGTATACAGGTCGTCATAACTTCTGATAGCGTAGTATTGTTCCTTAATAGCATCCTTGAAGGATTCCCAGGTGGTCATGACTGAAAATAATGAGGTTTCCTCTGTTTCCTTTTGCTCACAAAAAGTTTCCCACCAATATTTGACATGGGGAACAACTTTGAGGAGCACAAAAGTAATCTTTTCTCTATTCGAAAATTTATGAACAGAAAAATACCCTTCTAGTAGATTCAACCACTTTTCTACAGCATCTGTGTCTATATGACCTTAAAATATAGGAATATCAAAGTTTATTTGTACCTTGAAGGGGGCTACACCTCTGTTCGAAGAAGATGCATTGCCTATTGGTAGTCATCGAAGGATTTGTGTGAAACTATCCATCATCTCGTTCCTCTGTTGGGTGAGGGCTTCCTCAATCAACAGTTTGAAAGGATCTTCTGTCCCATCATATTTCTTTTCTCCTTCCATGGGAGGTCTCTTGGGTGTGCGAGATCTTCTATCCTCAAGAGAAATAAGCTCGAGACCCAACTCTTTGTACTCCGACCTGATTGGGGACATGCATTAAGACGACAAGGAGAAGACCTCTCTAATACCACTGATCCAGATTTTATGAGAAAAATGAAATGAATACAGATTATTAACAGGTGCTTAAAAAAAAATAATAGAGATACAGTAAAACTGGTTTTCTATTCAATAACGAAATAAGTTGAAACTGTAAAATGCAACGGAAACAAGCTTGTTGGAATGGTGGCGGCTTATCTCTAAGAAGAGATGTGACGATAGCACGCATTCACAAGAAGAAGGTTACAATGAGGATCTGAAGGAATTTTTACAATAATATATAATTCCAAAAACCCTAGACATCCAAAAACCTAACCCTAGGAGATGACACGCCAAAAGTCATGTGGGCCCCGTTTGGGTAAGCTAGTACATCAACTTCCCGGGTCGTAACTTTTGCATACGATCTCTGTTTTAGGCGTGTGATAGCCCATTGGAAAGGTATCACTGAGGAGATTCATTTTGGGGGATTATTCATTCATTTTTCTATCATTGATGATCTCTATACCAAAAATCCTTCATTTAGGCCCTCAAAATGGCCCCGGAAGTAAAAACTACTAAAAATAGTAAATTGCCAAAAATGTCAGAAAATTGTTTTGAGCCAGTTGGAAAAGGTGGGTGGCCACTGATATCCATCTAAATCACACGTAGTACAATCAAGAACCTCCATATAATACACCGAGAGGATATCGAGTGGGCTACAGAGGTGGAGGACGAGCAAGAGGAGGTTTTGGAAGAGGTGGAGGACCAATTGTATGTCACAACTTTCAAAAACTGGGACATTATGCAAGATAATGTCCACTTCCACCAGTGAATTGTATGTATTGTCGTGCATCGGATCATGACACGGAAGAATGTCCTACGTTACTAGGGAATATCCAGGAAAAGAGGAACCAGAACAACCAGAATGTTCAATGGATTTCAGCCAAAGTGAGGGATGAAGGATGAAAAATCAACATAGTTACGTGCAGAGGAGCTAAAACAGGAAACGACGCAGCTCGAAAAGATCCAATACAACACCAGTGGGTGAAGAAAAATGTCAAACCAAGGAGATAGTTTGACGTGTAGAACGAGAAGGAAACATTTAAGCAATCCTGGCAAGAATTCTTGAAGCAATACACTGCATCGACTTCAACTGCGCAGCAGAAAAAGGAAGCGCCAGAGTACGATATTCCTCCATTTTTGGATCATACCAAAGAAATGCAGCCCATGGGACAAGTACAATCAAAGGATTTTTCAAATCATGTGTAAAACTATTGAATGACTCGTCCTCTATCAAAATATTGAAAAATATATTAGAAAGATGTAGCATAGAGATAGAAGGAAAACTATAACAAAACACAGTCAATCACCTACATACAAGGAGAATAACAAGTAGGGAGTTCAGGCTAAATGCCAACATCAGATATTTCAACATGGGAGATATCAAAGTGGATCTACAATCTAAAGTTAATGTATTACCCAAGAAAACATGGCAATGTATGGGAGAGCCCACATTAGGATATTCACCTGTTTAGCTGAAACTAGCAAACCAACATAGAGTTGTGCCAATTGGCAGACTGAAAGGAGTGACATTAGATCTAGATTGAGTGCACACCAAAGCAGACTTCGAAGTGATTGAAATAGTGAATGACACGACACCATATCCAGCATTGCTTGGCTTGGATTGGGAGTTTGATAACCAAGCCATAATCAATTTAAAGACACGAAAAATGACATTTGAGTTAGGAGACTACAGGTTCATCGCACCATTAGACCCATCAGAAGGGAAAAGGTTTGTAGAACCTACTTGCTTGGACTTGGAGGAAATCAACCAGTTGTACAGAACAACTATGTGCGATGAGGATTACATAAACCCAACTGCAGATGGGATACTTAGTTGGAAAAGAATTACTTCATGTGCGACAGACTCAGATACAGGTTTAGAAAACTGACAACAAAGGCTACATGAAGTTTCCACAAGAAGATGTGCAAGAATAGACCGCGCAGTAATATGGGTAGGTACGGAGATAAGGGAACCACCTGATTCCATGGAGTAAATGATATATAAGTATTCTTGGCATAGTACGAGGATGAAGTTGTAGAAAATCAAAGACTCTTAGCACTCGATATAACACTCAAGGCCACACCTGCAAGATGGTGGGGTGCACATAAAGAAACAATCAAGGAATGGTACCAATGCAAGCAGTTACTACGCATAAGGTTTGGCACAAAATAGAGAAGCAACCAGTAGAAAACGTACAATGGAAAGGGGGCACCAACGGAACACTTGGAGAAGTGAAAAGAATTGTGGAAATTGAAAACCCCAGAGGAGTGGCCCCAACATTTCATACATACCTTAGAATGCATACCAGCAAACTGGTATACAAACCAGGAACTGTGCGTTGGACAGTATTGCAACAGAATTTTAGAGTCACTTTCTCATTCAAGCATGAGAATCCCAACATAGATGCAACACTTAAACAGATAAGAGGGATGGTATTCATTACGCAACCAAAAGTCAAACTCATAACAAAAGAACAACAACGGAACAAACACACAGTGAAAGAACTCTTGTCATGCTACCATGTGCAGGAAGAAGCACCAGATGAAGACAATTTGTGTGATATTCAGATCGAAGAGGTGGAAGGAGAAAGAGAAGTCCACCTCTAGAATCAGAAGTATTTTGTGTGTCAATCAAAGTGAAGAAAGTCAACATTGGGACAGTGGAGAATCCAAAAATGGCCAGCATTGGAGACTATTGGGATGAGAAAACAGTAGAAAGCATAACAGAGTTACTACACAAGTACAACGTTATATTCCCTACAACATTTACATAAATGAAGGGCATAGAGGGAGAGATAGGAGAAATGAAGATACCACTCAGAGCTGAAGTGAGACCGATTAGACAGTGACCAGACATACTAAACTCCATATATAAATAGAAAGTTAAAACTGAGATCGATAGAATGCTCGAAGATGGAATCATAAAACCTGTGGAAGAAACAGAATGGATAAGCTCGATGGTAGTTCAGGAGAAAAAATAAGGCAGGATAAGAATAGGTTTCGGCTTAAGTAAGTTGAACTATGCATGCCTACATGACCCGTTCCCTACACCTTTCACAAATGAAGTGTTGGAGAATGTAGGAGGACACGAAGTTTACTCATTCATCGATGGATTATCAGGCTACCACCAGATCAAGATAGCACAGGAAGATAAATACACGACCATGTTTTCTATAGAATGGGGATCCTACTAGTACATAGTCATGTCATTTGGACTGAAGAGTGCACCAACAATATTTTCCAGAGTAGTCATAGCTACATTTAAGGAATTTATCCACCAGTTTCTAGAAGTATACTTGGATGATTGGACATTATATATCATGTTGAAAGACCATGTCGAGGTCTCATGGCTGATGTTAGAAAGGTGTAGGCAGTGCCAGATATCATTAAACAT
>ML821279.1:232211-262253 GCA_009831015.1 Picea engelmannii
TCAACAAATGTTTATCAAAGATATATTACATCAACATAATAAATGAAACCATAACATCATAGCATAGGTAAATACCACGGGTTTCTTAAGATAGCATAACATCATGGACATAATAATTATCTCAGCTCATAATACATACAAAGAAATAAAACATTATGGACATTCTTATCATAATTCATCAACAAAATCAAGTCACTAGCTCGCATGATTATATATACAAGGAATACCAACTATCACATCTAATGCAATAATTGTTATTAAAACATTCATATAATGCGTGCATCTACTTGGTTAAGTTTTTCAGCCCAATCTAACTGTCAATGAGATCGTTAGTACCACAAGTGCATGTTCTCATCAAGATACCAATTGTTTCCAATAATAATTTCCCTTTATTTACGCAAGAAGGTTGATAGTTTATGGGAATAGTCACATTATCAGTATGTCAAAGTTTTCATATATTATCCTTGTCTGAATACATTATTGAATTTAACATAAACCCCATCATTTAGAGCCAAAATCTTTATTCATGTAATATTTTTCCCACGTAGTAAAATTTAGTGAATTTCAACACTAAGTTATTACTAGTTGTACTAGCCTTCCTTTAATTATCGATATTTAAATTATCAATGTTGTATATATTTTGATCATTACCCAAGTTTCTTATGTCACCTTACATATTTGGCTCATTGATAGAAGAAGACCAAATAAAAAATAAAATTTATTTTGGGAAGGAAGGCATGCACGAGGAAAGCGATAGATGGAAGGAAGAGCAGAACGCGCGCATGCATGGAAGACCTAACAATGTTAGGGTTAGGGTTTTTGCAATACATTGTAATGGATGATGGATTAGAAAGGTATAAATATAGATACCTAGGTTTCATAGGGAGAGACCAAAGAGTTAGGAAAGAGAGCTAGAGACAAGTATAGTGTATCGAGTTGTAGTATTTTGAGATACAACCTAATTTGTTGAGATGGAGAGGAGGAAGGAGGGTAGATATTGAGGGTTAGATCACAAGATGAGGAGCCTTGTGCAATCTAGTCCACCTCGTAACAGATCTTGACCCGACTAAGAAGAAATATAAAGTGTGTGGCGCTGTAGTTTTGGCACTGCTATAATAGAAGAGCTTAAGAGACAGATCTTTGTGAACATAGCCCAGGACGGGGTGAACCATGGTAAACCTATGTTATGTGATTGAATGCATGTGTCCCTTATTGTTTCTAAGTATATATTAGTATGTTGAATGAATGAATTTGGTTATATTCCATGCATAATCATGAATGAAGATATATTTCTTTAATAAGTTAAATATAACTCTCCACGCACACTTCTCATACCTCAACGCAATCCTGGACTGCAAACACGTGAGTATTGTGGTCACCCATTAAGACTATCTCAGGTGAGACTGCGCAATGCACTCTATGCATTGTGTTTCCTTCTGGTTTACTAGGAGGGCTGATAGTTTTAGAGTTTTTGTTGGAACCCCAGTAGACATGAACCCTGGGTAAATCAAGTTAAATATAATAACCAACAAATGGTTATGTTTCCATTGGCTTGAATAGTATAGGATTGAGTAGATGGGATATGTTGAAAATTTGTAAGATCTGCGGAAGGTGGGTCAAGGGAATACCGAATCGAATGATGAGAAGAATGTGATTCTAGAAGGGGATGTTGAGACCATGGAATCCCACAAAAGTAGAGATCAAAAGTTGGTTGAAGAAAAAAGAGTTGGAGTTTGCACAGAAAGATAATAGAAACCCTAGAGTAAAACTGCACAAATATCTTGAGAAATATGTGTTTACTGATCTACATGAAGTCTTTTTCTGTGATTTTTTACACTTATTGCAGGAGTGGATATTGAGGTTGAAGGATAAACACACAACAAACTGGAGCCAACCATTGGAGTGGACCTCAGTTCAAATTGAGCAGTTACAGCAGTAGATACAACGAAGTCGTACAATCCAGTGGAGCAAGCGTTTCTACGTAGAACTTGAGGAAGTTATATTAGATCGATGTATACTTCTATTAAGATACTTCTATATAACAAATGTGTAATGAAAATGGAGTCAGATAGCTAACTTCCATGAGTGCATGGGGAAGGGGGGAAGCACTGACAGAAAGAGGAGAAATTGAGGGTGAAATGGATAAAGGAAAGAAGGAGGAACCCTTGGACCCAATCATGATGGACGACCAGATAGAGTGGATCATGGTGACGACTGGAAATACATGTAGTGGATTACCCTACCAATACAAGGTGAAAACCAAGAAGAGAGTCGTAGCCGCAAGGGAAGGCTTTGTGAGTGATGAAGAAGAGGTGGAGGATCTTCGGGCTGTGGCACAGATTGAGGAAATTCTGTGCGTAACATATGAGAGGAAGATGAGAAGTCCAAGAAAGGGAAAATAAGGCATCAATCCTATCCATATTAATGTCAGTGTGGAACCCATAAAGCCATGTGTGATTGATACACCAAAGAGAACACCACAGTTTAGACAACTGAATTTCGAGAGAAGGAAGACAGCAGGAAGTGCATCTACACAAGGAACAACAGCTGGAGGATCCAGATTGGGAAGCACTAGACAAGTATCTACACCACACAGAGGTAGTAGTTAAGCATTCAGGATGGCAGGACACGATCCCACCATCATATTACTACAATTCAAAGGAGAAGCATCAGAGGACCTGGAAAAAAATTTGTTTATCTGTGAAAATATTTGGGAAGAAAAACATATCATAGACGAAGATACTAAACTTTCACAGCGATCAATTACACTAAGGGATCGCTCACTAGATTCGTATATGAGTTTAGCTACAAACAATACACTAGGGACAACCAAAACAATTGCGGACATCAATAAATTGATGATAAATGAGTTTCAAACGCCAATTTCAGAGGATCAGTACATGAAAGAGATGATAGAAATCAGACATAAAATAGTAGAATCCGTATGGGATATTGATTTGAGATTCAAGCAATTGAAAGGAAAGTTTCAATATCTCATGGCCGATATGCATCACATGCACATGTTCGTCAATTCACTGCTACCACACTTAAAATACCCATTGCGACAACAGAAGTTTTAGACACAGGCAGAGGCTCTGCAGGAATCCCGACAACTCGAAGAAAACCAATATCAACAGATGGATCCAGCCATTGAAGAATTGAAGTAGGATCTGAAGAACTTAATGTTCCAGCTGAACCAAAACAAAAGTAAGGACAAACAAGAATTTATTTGGTGTACCACATGCAAGACAGAAAGACACCACAAGAACGAATGTCCAACATTTGCACAGTACATGGAAGAAGGAATGTCAAATCTGCTACCAACAAGAGGACTATGGTGTGAAATCTATAATAAATTGGGCCATGATCCATATCACTGCCCAATGATGCAGAAATACCAGACAATCCCAAAGAGTTCATATTGAAACTTTTGCAATTCAGTGGGACATGATGACAAAGATTGTAGAACTATGGATTTGATGCAAGAGAGGACATTAGATGCACACAGGGTGCAGGCAAAAATGATGATTGGGAAAGCCACGCCACAGTTTAACCAAGTTCTAGCCCCATAGCAACAACCATATAATACCGCGCAACCACAGTATAACATAATGCAACCTCAGTACAATACCACGTTGATCCGGATTTTATGAGTAGAATGAAATGAATACAAATTATTAACAGGTGCTTAACACAAAATAACAGAGATATAGTAAAATGGTTTTTCTATTCAATAACGAAATAAGTTGAAACTGTAAAATGCAGTAGAAACAAGCTTGCTGGAATGGTGGTGGCTTATCTCTGAGAAGAGATGTGACGGAAGCATGCATTCGCAAGAAGAAGGTTACAATGAGGCTCTGAAGGCCTTTTTACATTAAGAAAGAATGCCAAAAACCCTAGACATCCAAAAACCTAACCCTAGGAGATGAAACGCCAAAAGTCATGTGGGATCTGTTTGGGTAAGCTAGTACATCAACTTCCTGGGGTCGTAACTTTTGCATACAATCTCCGTTTTAGGAGTGTGATAGCCCGTTGGAAAGGTATCATCAAGGAGATTCATTTTGGGGGATCAATCATGCCTTTGGATATCTTTGAGGAGCTCAATACCTAAAAACATTCATTTAGGCCCTCAAAATGGCCCCGGAAGTAAAAACTGCTAAAAATAGTAAATTGCCAAAAATGTCAGAAACGGTTTTGAGCCAGTTGGAAAAGGTGGGTGGCCATTGATATCCATCTGGATCAATCCTCCCTCCTTAGGAATAAATGGTATCCATTGCGTTGAGGTCCCCCATTAGATGAGGAAATTTCTGTTGAATTTGGCCCCGGGTGAGCCACTTGCCTTGGTGCAGGAGCTGCCTTGCTTTGACGACTCGATAAAGATGGATCCTTTGTTGTCGAGTTCCCTTGATCTATATATCCACCATTTGATCATTGGATTCCTATGGTATGTAGTCAGGGTTGAGCTCTGTTGGTGTCAGTTGTTCTACTACTTTCAAGGTGTCCAATAATGGTGGGAAATAAGGGCGAAGGAGATCCACGTTGAACACTGGGTGCAGGCCAAGGAAAGGAGGAATGTTGAGCTCAAAAGAATTATCCCCCTTGGCCTTGGTGATAGTGTACAGTCCATGATAGAGTGGGAGAAGCTTCCGATGGGGTCTTGTAAGGAATTCTTTCTGCAAGTGAAACCAAACTTTGTCGCCCACCTGAAACTTATGCAGCACCCGATGTTGATCATGGCATTGTTTGTACTTGTCATTGGACTTTTGTAGGATATCCTGAACCTGTTGGAGAATTTGTTGGATCCGCTCAATGAACCGGGTGGCTTTGTCAGCTTTAGTTGGAGTAGGAGATGAGTTAGTCGAGGTGACCGCAAGGGGAAGTGCAACATCTATGGGACCCAATGGTTGCAATCCCAACCCACTTGAAAGGGGTTGTGGCCGGTTGAGCTATGCAAGGCTCAGTTGTAGCTATGCTGGACATAAGTAAGGCTCTCATCCCATGTGCGAGGGTTCTTTGAATTATACATGCAAAGGATATGAACAATCATTCGATTTGCAACCTCAGTTTGGCCATCTGTCTGGGGGTGGAAGGCCGTGGATTTGGTGAGCTTGGTGTCCAGCAGTGACCAGAGGCTCGACCAGAATGTGCTGAGAAATCGACTATCTTGATATGAGACAATGGTTTGTGGGATTCCAAAATTTACCCAGACTCGTTCAAAGAAGAGCTTGGTAGTGGCCTTTAGTGTGATGCTCTTCTTACAGGAAACCAGAATCACCATCTTAGAAAAGCAATCAACAACCACAAAAACATAGTCATTTCCCCGCTTGGTGGATGGGAGGACCGACATGTAGTCCATTGAGATGGATTCCCATGGCCTGTCAAAAGTAGGAAGAGGGGTGTACAGGCCCTGTTTCTTAGTGGTCGATTTGACAATAGCGCAGGTAGTGCAGGAACTGATATACTTGTTGACCTCCTATCGAAGTTTCGGCCAGTAGAAATGTTTATGTAGCATTGCCACTATCTTTTTGATGTTGAAGTGTCCTGCCACCTGACTGTAGTGGGCTTCCCAGATCAGCTTCGCTTGCTCGCTTGATGGAACACAGAAATGGCCCATACAACACAACAACCCATCCTGAAGATGGAAATTATCGACAACTGCATTTGCACCCAACATTTGGTAGGTGGTGGCAAAGTTAGGGTCTATCTCATAGAGTTGGGGCCATCCATATGTCTCATGGCTGCAAGACTCTAGCACCATGGTGAGTGTCGCGACTGGCGGTCTGCTGAGGAAATTAGTGACGCGATTGGTGCTTCCTGTTTTATACTTGATGTTGAGGTGGAATTGTTGCAAGTAGGTGGACCACTTTTGATGGCGGTCATTTTGCAGGTTTCCCTATGTCTTCATGAACTGCAGTGGCTTATGATTAGTGTGGATGATTGTCTCATTCCCAAGAATGTAATGTCTCCACTGGCGACATGCTTTCACAATGGAGTACATTTCTTTGTTGTAATTAAGGTACTTACGGACAATATCTGACAGTGTCTCACTATGATAGGCCATGGGGTGATCATGCTAAGTGAGAACGGTGCCCACAGCATAGTCTAAAGCATTTGTCTCGATCTCAAAGGGATGTTGTAGGTCTGGTAGTGAAAGTACTGGGGATGAGAAAAAGTGCTACTTCAAATCATCGAACTCTTGTTGTTCGGACCGACCCCACACAAATTTTGCCTTACCACCACCCCTGTTTATTTGGCTGAGGGCCCATGCAATATGGGAGAAACCCAACATGAACCTGCGGTAGAAATTAGCAAGTTCCAAGAAGCTTCGAAGCTCAGTGAGTGTTGTTGGGGCTGGCCAGTCACGGATGACTTGGATCTTGGCTAGATCCACATGTATGCCATGCTAATCAATAATGTAGCCCAAGTAATGGACCATGTCCATGCCGAAGGATCATTTTTCTAGGTTGGCGTATAGCTTGTGCTACCGCAGGGTGTGCAGAACCTACTGAATATGTTGCAAGTGTTCATCCCAAGTCTTGTTGTAAATTAGAATGCCATCTAGATACACCACTACAAAAGCATTGGTGAATGGTCACAGGATATCGTCCATCATCCTCATGAAAGTGGCTGGAGCATTTGTCAAACCAAAGGGCATGACCAACCATTCAAAAAGTCCTTCCTTTGACTTGAAGGCAGTCTTCCATACATATGTCTGTTCTATCGGGACTTGGTGGTAGCCAGACTTCAGATCAATCTTACTGAATTATTTGTCCCCCGTGAGTTGATCAAGGAGGTCATCGATTTGGGGAATCTGGTACTAGTTTCTAACATTGATTTTATTCAAATCTCGGTAATCAATACAGAGTCACAAGGTTCCATCTTTCTTTTGTACCAGCATGATTGGGCTCTCGCAAGGTGATGAGCTAGGGAGTATGTGCCCCTTGTGGAGAAGTTCTTGGATCTGTCTCTTGATCTCCTCATTCTCTAACAAAGAGCGATGATAGACTGTCCCATTGGGAAGCGGTGCATCGGGGGTCAGATCGATGGGGTGCTTGACCTGGTAGTGCAGAGGTACCCCTATAGGTGAGGAGAAGATATCTGAGTACTCTTCCAATCTACTTGTTTCTGCTATGTGGAGAGGTCGGTTGCAGAGACCCTGGATGTGGCTATGATCTTTCACTTATTCTAAGAGCGAATCACAAAGAAGACAAACTTCCCCATCTGAGAGATGACCTTCCTGCATTGCTTAGCAGAGATCAAGGAAATAACGCTAGGTGGGACTGCCTCAGGTATCCTCTACAATTTCTTGTTCAAAGTAATAATAACACTACGAGGCCTAGACTCATATACAGCATGACGTTTCCATAAATAAGGTTGGCCCAAAAGAACATCACAAACTTCAAGAGGAGAAACATCACACAATACCTCGTCTTTGAAGGGCTTGATTCCATACGACAGTCGACACTGTTAGCTGACGTGGAGATCACTTCCTTGGTGGAGCCATCCAATGGTGTAGGGTTGTGGGTGCGGCATTGTTGGCAGGGCCAGCCGCTTGATGACCTCTGCTAAGATGAGGTTCTTCTGGCTACCGCTGTCAACGATGAAGTGCAACGGGGTGCCTTTTACCCACATTTTTGAATGGAAGAGGCACTCTCCTTCTTCTGGCTCGTCTGGTTCACCAGGCTGGATCTTGGTGGTAGCAATGGTGGCACTGGGTTCTGCATCAATGATCTGTCTTCTCCTTTCTAGTTCTGTCTTGGAGTTAGACTATGCATTTGATTTAGAGGCTTTCACTTCGGCCACCAGCAAATGCTTTGAGCGACAGTCAGTAGTGTTATGCTAAGGGCTCTTATGGAAGTCGCACCACTTCCCGGTATCTTTCTTTTTCTTTCCAGTGTCCTTCTTTGCATGTGGCTTGTACTGGTTGTCTTGATATTGTCCATCTTTTCTCTATCCTTTGTTCGGTGGGTTGGGGCCGCCCTTTCCTGGATTTTTTTGTGAGGGGTTCCCAGGCGTAAATTGTTGCGTCTTTTGTTTGAGCTTCTCCTCGATTTTGACAGCATATCGGTAGGTCACACCCAACTTGGATGAAATGTCTAGAAATTCCATTTTAGTCTGGATGTATCTATGTAGAGCACCATGATACTTGAACACCAGATGTCGCTCTGAATCTTTGATACCCAACTTGGTGCACAAGGTATGGAAGATATTTGTGAAATATGGCACTGCTTGGTCTCTTTCTTTCCGCAGTGTTGTCCATTTGGTATACAAGCTGTCATAACTTCTGACAGGGTAGTATTGTTCCTTAATAGCATCCCTAAAGGATTCCTAGGTGGTTGTGACTCAAAATAATGAGGTTTCCTCTATTTCCTTTTGCTCACAGAACGTTTCCCACCGATCTTTGACATGGGGAACAACTTTGAGGAGCGCAAAAGTAATCTTTTCTCTATTCGAAAATTTATGAACAGAAAAACACCCTTCTAGTAGATTCAGCCACTTGTCTACAGCATCTGCATCTGTCTAACCTTCAAATATAGAAATATCAAAGTTTATTTGTACCTTGAAGGGGGTGGCTCCTTCGTTCGAAGAAGATGCATCGCCTGTTGGTATTCACCGAAGGATTTGTGCGAAACTATCAATCATCTCGTTCCTCTGTTGGGTGAGGGATTCCTCAATCAATAGTTTGAAAGGATATCTTGTCCCATCATCTTTCTTTTCTCCTACCATGGGAGGTTGCTTGGGTCTGTGAGAGCTTCTGTCCTCAAGAGAAACAAGCTCGAGACCCAACTCTTTGTACTCTGACCTCGTTGGGGACATGCATTAAGACGACAAGGAGCAGACCACTCTGATACCACTGATCCAAATTTTATGAGAAGAAAAAAATGAATATAGATTATTAACAGGTGCTTAACACAAAATAATAGAGATACAGTAAAACAATTTTTCTATTCAATAACGAAATAAGCTGAAACTGTAAAATGCAGCGGAAACAAGCTTGCTGGAATGGTGGCGGCTTATCTCTGAGAAGAGATGTGATGACAATGCGCATTCACAAGAAGAAGGTTACAATGAGGCTCTGAAGGAATTTTTACAATAATCAATAATCCCAAAAACCCTAGACATCCAAACACCTAACCCTAGGAGATGAATTGCCAAAAGTCATGTGGGCCTCGTTTGGGTAAGCTAGTACATCAACTTCTGGGGGTCATAACTTTTGCATACGATCTCCATTTTAGGCGTGTGATAGCCTGTTGGAAAGGTATCACCGAGGAGATTAATTTTGGGGGATCAATCATGCCTTTAGATATAATTGAGGAGACTGATACTGAAAAACCTTCATTTAGGCCCTCAAAATGGCTCCAGAAGTAAAAACTGCTAAAAATAGTAAATTGCCAAAAAATGTGAGAAAACTGTTTTGAGCCAGTTGGAAAAGGTGGGTGGCCACTGATATCCATATGGATCAATCCTCCCTCCTTAGGAATCAATGGTCTCCATTTCATTGAGGTCCCCCATTAGATGAGGAAATTTCTATTGAATTTGGCCTCAGGTGAGCCGCTTTCCTTGGTGTAGGAGCTGCACTGCTTTGACGACTCGATAAAGCTGGATCCTTTGTTGTCAAGTGCCCTTGATCTATCTATCAACAATCTGATCATTGGATGCATGTAGTATGCAGTCGGGGTTGAGCTCTATTGGTGTCAACTATTCTGCTACTTCTGAGGTGTCCAATAATGGTGGAAAACAAGGGTGAAGGAGATCCACGTTGAACACTGGGTGCAGGCCAAGGAAAGGAGGAATGTTGAGCTCAAAAGAATTATCCCCTACAGCCTTGGTGATAGTGTACGGTCCATAACAGAGTGGGAAAAGCTTCCAATGGGGTCCTGTAAAGCGTTCTTTCTGCAAGTGCAACCAAACTTTGTCGCCCACCTTAAACTTATGCGGCACCCGATGTTGATCATGGCGTTGTTTGTACTTGTCATTGGAATTTTGTAGGATATCCTAAACCTGTTGGAAAATGTGCTAGATCCGCTCAATGAACCGAGTGGCTTTGTCCGCTTCAGTTGGAGCAGGAGATGAGTCAGTGGAGGTGACTGCAAGGGGAAGTGCAACATCTATGGGACCCAATGGTTGGAATCCCAACCCCACTTGAAAGGGACTGTGGTCGGTTGAGATATGCAAGGCTCGATTGTAGCTATGTTGGACATAAGGAAGGCTCTCATCCCATGTGCGAGGGTTCTTTGAATTATACATGTGAAGGATATGCACAATCATTCGATTTACAACCTCAGTTTGGCCATCTGTCTGGGGGTGGAAGGTCGTGGATTTGGTGAGCTTGGTGTCCAGTAGTGAACAGAGGCTCGACCAGAATGTGCTGAGAAATCGACTATTCCGTTCTGAGACAATGGATTGTGGGATTCCAAAATGTACCCAGACTCATTCAAAGAAGATCTTGGCACTGACCTCTGCTGTGATGCTCTTCTTGCAAGCAACCTGGATCGCCATCTTAGAAAAGCGATCAACAACCACAAAAACACAGTCATTTCCCCACTTGGTGGATGGGAGGCCCGACATGTAGTCCATTGAGATGGATTCCCATGGCCTTTCAGAAGTAGGAAGCGGGGTGTACAAGCCCTTTTTCTTAGTGGTCGATTTGGCAATAGTGCAGGTACTGCAGGACCTGATATATTTTCCGACCTATTGTCAAAGTTTTGGCCAGTAGAAATGTTTTTGTAGCATTGTCATTGTCTTTTCGACGTCGAAGTGTCCTACCACATGACTGTAAGTGGCTTCCCAGATTGGCTTCACTCGCTCGCTTGATGGAACACAGATATGGCCCAGACGACACAACAACCCATCCTGAAGATGAAAATTATTGACAACTGCATTTGCACCCAACATTTGGTAGGTGGTGGCGAAGTTAGGGTCTGTCTCATAGAGTTGGGGCCATCCAGATGTCTCATGGTTGTAAGATTCTAGCACCATGGTGAGTGCCATGACTGGCGATCTGCTAGGGCAATCAGCGACGCGATTGGTGCTTCCTGTTTTATACTTGATGTTGAGGTGGAATTGCTAGAATTAGGTGGACCACTTTTGATGGTGGTCATTTTGCAGTTTTCCCTATGTCTGCATGAACTGCAGTGGCTTATGATCAGTGTGTATGATTGTCTCCTTCCCAAGAATGTAATGTCCCCATTGGCGACATGCTTTCACAATGGAGTACATTTCTTTGTCATAAGTAGGGTACTTATGGACAGTATCTGACAGTGTCTCACTATGATAGGCCATGGGGTGGCCGTGCTGAGTGAGAACGCTACCCACGGCATAGTCTGAAGCATATGTCTCGATATCAAAGGGATGTTGTAGGCCTGGTAGTGAAAGTATTGGGGCTGAGCAAAAGCACTGCTTCAAATCATTGAATGCTTGTTGTTGGGACCGACCCCATGCAAATTTTGCCTTACCACCACCCCTGTTTATTTGGCTGAGGGCCCATGCAATATGGGAGAAACCCAACATGAACTTGCGGTAGAAATTAGCAAGTCCCAAGAAGCTTCGAAGCTCAGTGAGTGTTGTTGGGGCTGGCCAGTCACGGATGACTTGGATCTTGGCTTGATCCACATGTAAGCCATGTTGATCAATGATGTAGCCTAGTTAATGGACCCTGTCCATACTGAAGGAGAATTTTTCCAGGTTGGCGTATAGCTTGTGCTGCCGCAGAGTGTGCAGAACCTGCTGAATATGCTGCAAGTGTTCATCCCAAGTCTTGTTGTAATTTAGAATGTCATCCAAATACACCACTACAAAAGTATTGGTGAATGGTCACAGGATATCGTCCATCATCCTCATGAAAGTGGCTGGAGCATTTTTCAAACCAAAGGGCATGACCAACCATTCAAAAAGTCCTTCCTTTAACTTAAAGGCAGTCTTCCATACATTTGTCTATTCTATCAGGACCTGGTAGTAGACAGACTTTAGATCAATATTACTAAAGTATTTGGCCCCCGTGAGTTGACCAAGGAGGTCATCGATTCAGGGAATCGGGTATCGGTTTCTGACAATGATTTTATTTAGATCCTGATAATCAATACAGAGTCGCTAGGTTCCATCTTTCTTTTGTACCAGCACAATTGGGCTCCCGCAAGGTGATGAGCTAGGGCATATGTGCCCCTTGTGGAAAAGTTCTTGGATATGTCTCTTGATCTCCTCATTCTCTAACAAAGAGCGATGATAGACTGGCCCATTGGGTAGCGGTGCGTCGGGGGTTAGATCAATGGGGTGCTTGACCTGGCAGTGCAGAGGTACCCCTGTAGGTGAGGAGAAGATATATGAATATTCTTCCACGACCTTATCTACTTGCTTCTGCTGTGTGGAGAGGTCGGTCACAGAGACCCTGGATGTGGCTACGATATTTCGCTTATTCTGAGAGAGAATCATGAGTAAGACAAACTTCCTCGTCTGAGAGATGACCTTCCTGCATTTCTTAGTAGAGATCAAGGAAATAGCGCTAGGTGGGACTGCCTCGGGTATCCTGTACAATTTCCTGTTCAAAGTAATAATAACACTACAAGGCCTAGACTCATATACAACATGGTGTTTCCATAAATAAGGTTGGCCCAAAAGAACATCACAAAATACCTCATCTTTGAAGGGCCTGATTCCATACGACAGTCAACACTGTTGGCCGACGTGGAGATCGCTTCCTTGGCGGAGCCATCCAATGGTGTAGGGTTGTGGGTGCGGCGTTGTTGGCAGGGCCAACCTCTTGACAACCTCTGCTGAGATGAAGTTCTTCTGGCTACTGTTGTCAATGATGAAGTGCAATGGGGTGCCTTTTACCCACATCTGTGAATGGAAGAGACCCTCTTCTTCTTCTGGCTCATGTGGTTCACCAGGCTGGATCTTGGTGGTAGCAACGGTGGCACTAGGTTCTGCATCAATGATCTTTCTTCCCCGTTTTGGTTCTGTCTTGGAGTCAGAATCTACATCTAATTCAGAGGCTTTCACTTCGGCCACCAGCGATTTCTTTGAGCGATAGTCATCAGTGTTATGCCAAGGGCTCTTATGGAAGTCGCACCACTTCCCAGTATCTTTCTTTGTCTTTCCAGTGTCCTTCTTTGCTTGCGGCTTGTACTGGTTATCTTGATGTTGTCCATATTTTCTCTATCCTTTGTTCGGTGGGTTGGGGCCACCCTTTCCTAGATTTTGTTGTGAGGGGTTCCCAGGCCCAAATTGCTGCGTCTTTTGTTTGATCTTCTCCTCGATTTTGACAGCATATCGGTAGGCCACGCCCAAGGATGAGATGTCTAGATATTCCATTTCGGTATGGATGTATCTATGCAGAGCGTCGTGATACTTGAGCACAAAATTTCTCTCTGAATCTTTGATACCAAACTTGGTGCGCAAGGTATGGAAGATATTTGTGAAATCTGGCACTGCTTAGTCTCTTTCTTGCCGCAATGTGGTCCATTTGGTATACAGGTTGTCATAACTTCCGACAACGTAGTATTGTTCCTTAATATCATCCTTGAAGGATTCCCAGGTGGTCGTGACTGAAAATAATGAGGTTTCCTCTGTTTCCTTTTGCTCACAGAAAGTTTCCCACCAATCTTTGACATGGGGAACAACTTTGAGGAGCGCAAAAGTAATCTTTTCTCTATTTGAAAATTTATGAACAGAAAAATACCCTTCTAGTAGATTCAACCACTTTTCTATAGCATCTATGTCTATATGACCTTCAAATATAGGAATATCAAATTTTATTTGTACCTTGAAGGGGGATACACCTCTGTTCGAAGAAGATGCATTACCTGTTGGTAGTCGTCGAAGGATTTGTGCGAAACTATCCATCATCTCATTCCTCTGTTGGGTGAGGGATTCCTCAATCAACAGTTTGAAAGGATCTTCTGTCCCATCATATTTCTTTTCTCCTTCCATGGGAGGTCTCTTGGGCGTGCGAGATCTTCTATCCTCAAGAGAAACAAGCTCGAGACCCAACTCTTTGTACTCCGACCTCGTTGGGGACATGCATTAAGACGACAAGGAGCGGACCTCTCTGATACCACTGATCCGGATTTTATGAGAAAAATGAAATGAATACAGATTATTAACAAGTTCTTAACAAAAAATAATAGAGATACAGTAAAACTGGTTTTCTATTCAATAACGAAATAAGTTGAAACTGTAAAATGCAACGGAAACAAGCTTGTTGGAATGGTGGCGGCTTATCTCTAAGAAGAGATGTGACGACAGCACGCATTCACAAGAAGAAGGTTAAAATGAGGCTCTAAAGGCATTTTTATAATAAGAAAGAATTCCAAAAACCCTAGACATCCAAAAACCTAACCCTAGGAGATGAAACGCCAAAAGTCATGTGGGCCTCGTTTGGTTAAGCTAATACATCAACTTCCCGGGGTCGTAACTTTTGCATACTATCTTCGTTTTAGGCGTGTGATAGCCCGTTGGAAAGGTATCACTGAGGAGATTCATTTTGGGGGCTTATTCATTCATTTTTATATCATTAAGGATCTCGATACCAAAAAACCTTCATTTAGGCCCTCAAAATGCCCCTGGAAGTAAAAACTACTAAAAATAGTAAATTGCCAAAAATGTCAGAAAATTGTTTTGAGCCAGTTGGAAAAGGTGGGTGGCCACTGATATCCATATAAATCACATGCAGTACAATCAAGAACCTCCATATAATACACCGATAGAATATCGAGCGGGCTACAAAGGTGGAGGACGAGCAAGAGGAGGTTTTGGAAGAGGTGGAGGACCAATGGTATGTCACAACTTTCAAAAAATGGAACATTATGCAAGAGAATGTCCACTTCCACCAGTGAATTGTATGTATTATCGTGCATCGGATCATGACACGGAAGAATGTCCTACGTTACTAGGGAATATCCAGGAAAAGAGGAACCAGAACAACCAGAATGTTCAATGGATTTCAGCCAAAGTGAGGGATGAAGGATGAAACATCAACATAGTTACGTGAAGAGGAGATAAAACAGGAAACGACGCAGCTCGAAAAGATCCAATACAACACCAGTGGGTGAAGAAAAATGTCAAACCAAGGAGATAGTTTGACGTGTAGAATGAGAAGGAAACATTTAAGCAAGCCTGACAAGAATTCTTGAAGCAATACACTACGTCGACTTCAACTGTGCAGAAGAGAAAGGAAGCGCCAGAGTATGATATGCCTCCATTGTTGGATCATACCAAAGAAATGTAGCCCATGGGACAAGTACAATCAAAGGATTTTTCAAATCATGTGTAAAACTATTGAATGACTCGTCCTCTATCAAAATATTGAAAAATATATTAGAAAGATGTAGCATAGAGATAGAAGGAAAACTATAACAAAACATAGTCAATCACCTACATACAAGGAGAAGAAAAAGTAGGGAGTTCAGGCTAAATGCCAACATCAGAGATTTCAACATGGGAGATATCAAAGTGGATCTACAATCTAAAGTTAATGTATTACCCAAAAAAACATGGCAATGTATGGGAGAGCCCACATTAGGATATTCACCTGTTTAGTTGAAACTAGCAAACCAACATAGAGTTGTGCCAATTGGTAGACTGAAAGGAGTGACATTAGATCTAGATTGAGTGCACA
Organism: Picea engelmannii; assembly: GCA_009831015.1. Classification (NCBI taxonomy): domain Eukaryota; kingdom Viridiplantae; phylum Streptophyta; class Pinopsida; order Pinales; family Pinaceae; genus Picea; species Picea engelmannii. Next base: position 247,828 of record ML821279.1, read on the forward strand.
CCAAAGCAGACTTCGAAGTGATTGAAATAGTGAATGACACAACACCATATCCAGCATTGCTTGGCTTGGATTGGGAGTTTGATAACCAGGCCATAATCAATTTAAAGACACGAAAAATTACATTTGAGTTAGGAGACTACAGGTTCATCGCACCATTAGACCCATCAGAAGGGCAAAGGTTTGTAGAACCTACTTGCTTGGACTTGGAGGAAATCAACCAGTTGTACAGAACAACTATGTGCGATGAGGATTACATAAACCCAACTCCAGATGGGATACTTAGTTGGAAAATAATTACTTCATGTGCGACAGACTCAGATACAGGTTTAGAAAACTGACAACAAAGGCTACATGAAGTTTCCACAAGAAGATGTGCAAGAATAGATCGTGCAGTAATATGGGTAGGTACGGAGATAAGGGAACCACCCAGATTCCATGGAGTAAATGATATATAAGTATTCTTGGCACAATACGAAGATGAAGTTGTAGAAAATCAAAGACTCTTAGCACTCGATATAACACTCAAGGCCACACCTGCAAGATGGTGGGGTGCACATAAAGAAACAATCAAGGAATGGTACCAATGCAAGCGGTTACTGCGCATAAGGTTTGGCACAAAATAGAGAAGCAACCAGTAGAAAACGTACAATGGACAGGGGGCACCAATGGAACACTTGGAGAAGTGAAAAGAATTGTGGAAACTGACAACCCTAGAGGAATGGCCCCAACATTTCATACATACCTTAGAATGCATACCAGCAAACTGGTATACAAACCAGGAACTGCGAGCTGGACAATATTGCAACAGAATTTTAGAGTCACTTTCTCATTCAAGCATGAGAATCCCAACATAGATGCAACACTTAAACAGATAAGAGGGATGGTATTCATTACGCAACCAAAATTCAAACTCATAACAAAAGAACAACAACGAAACAAACACACAATGAAAGAACTCTTGTCATACTACCATGTGCAGGAAGCACCAGATGAAGACGATTTGTGTGATATTCGTATCGAAGAGGTGGAAGGAGAAAGAGAAGTCCACCTCTAGAATCAGAAGTATTTTTTGTGTCAATCAAAGTGAAGAAAGTCAACATTGGGACAGTGGAGAATCCCAAAATGGCCAGCATTGGAGACTACTGGGATGAGAAAACAGTAGAAAGCATAACGGAGTTACTACACAAGTACAACGTTATATTCCCTACAACATTTACATAAATGAAGGGCATAGAGGGAGAGATAGGAGAAATGAAGATACCACTCAAAGCTGAAGCGAGACCGATTAGACAGTGACCAGACAGACTAAACTCCATATATAAATATAAAGTTAAAACTGAGATCGATAGAGTGCTCGAAGATGGAATCATAAAACCTGTGGAAGAATCCGAATGGATAAGCTCGATGGTAGTTCAGGAGAAAAAATAAGGCAATATAAGAATAGGCGTCGGCTTAAGTAAGTTGAACTATGCATGCCTACATGACCCATTCCCTACACCTTTCACAGATGAAGTGTTAGAGAATGTAGGAGGACACGAAGTTTACTCATTCATCGATGGATTATCAGGCTACCACCAGATCAAGATAGCACAGGAAGACAAATACACGACCATGTTTTCTACAGAATGGGGATCCTACTAGCACACAGTCATGTCATTTGGATTGAAGAGTGCACCAACAATATTTTCCAGAGTAGTATAGCTACATTTAAGGAATTTATCCACCAGTTTCTAGAAGTATACTTGGATGATTGGACATTATATATCATGTTGAAAGACCATGTCGAGGTCTCATGGCTGATGTTAGAAAGGTGTAGGCAGTGCCAGATATCATTAAACATCAAGAAATGTATCTTCAGAACACCATTTGGGATACTACTGGGAGATATAGTATGCAAACAAGGCTTACTAGTAGATCCTACAAAGATTGTTGTAATTGTTAACTTTCCACCACCAAAAATAGTTCGTCAAGTAAGGGAAACATTGGGACACATAGAAAACTACAGAAAATTTATAAAAGGATACACACAGATCACCACACCAATGGAGAAATTGTTAAGGAAAGATACAAATTTTCAGTGGAATGAAGATTGTCAACACGGTCTAAATACACTGAAAGAAAAAATGGTCACCATGCCAATACTAGTATTTTCGGACTGGGGGAAGACATTCCTCATACATATAGATGCATCAGCCATAGCACTTGGAGCTATTTTTGTGCAACTAGGAGCAAGATATTTGGATCATATTATAGCATTCACGAGCAGAAAACTATCAGAATCATAGCATAACTATAATACTACATAGAGGGAAGGCCTAGTTATGGTCTATGCACTACAGAAGTTCAGACATTACTTACTGGGAAAACATTTTAAGATGTTCACAAATCACTCAGATCTTAAATACTTAGTCAACAAGCTAGTGTTGGGGGGGATAATTTTTCAATGGTTACTCCTATTTCAAGAATTTGATTTTGAAGTAATAGTCAAGCCAAGGAAGTTAAATGGAAGACCTGACCACCTATCAAGGGTCATGAACGGAGAAGAACCTACAAATTTAAAGGAAAACTTTCATGACATGTAGTTATTTTCAATCCAGATCATTAATGAATACTTTGCAGATATCATCTAGTACTTGAGTACATGTATTGCGCCACAGGAATATAACACCACATAGAAGAAAAACCTAGTAGTCTGAGTTGCAGACTATTAGCTGATCGCAGGACACTTAAACCAAATGGGCGCAAATAACATATTGTGAAGATATGTTCTAAAACATGAAAAAACAAGGGTTTTAGTAGAATCCCATGATGGAATAGCAGGAGGACATTAGGCAAGCAAAGATATTGTGTAGAAGGTATTGCGTGAAGGCCTATGGTGGTTGACCATTCATAGAGAGTCGAAGGAGTACTGCCAGAGATTTGACGTATGTCAGAGAGTTGGTAAACCCAATAGAAGGGACAAGATGCCACTGCGACCAGATGTAACGCTGTAGGTATTTGAAAAATGGGAAATATATTTTGTGGGGCCAATTAACCCACCAACAAAGAGGACAGGAGAAAGGTACATTATCACCGCAACGAATACCTAACAAGATGGGAAGAAGAATCACCAGTCAAATATTGCAACGTAGAAACAGCAGCACACTTTATATTTGAACAAGTAATCACTAGATTTGGTTACCCAATAATTTTGATGAGCAACCAAGGCACTCACTTCATTAACAGCACCATCAAGGCTATGACTGAGGAATTTGAAGTCCACCATCAAAAGAGTACACCATATCATCCGCAAGAAAATGGAATAGTAGAAACATTTAATAAAATCCTTGAGAATGCATTGATGAAGATCTGTAATGTCAACAGGGATGATTGGGACCTCAAAGTACCAACTATATTGTGGGAATATAGGACTACATGCAAGAAGTTGACACGACACACGCCATTCAGATTGGTATATGGACAAGAAGCAGTGTTTCCATTAGAATTTGTGGTACCCAGTTTGCACGTAGTTGAAATTACAAACATGATAGAATGAGGCATAGTACAGGATAGATTGAATCAACTAATGATCATGGAGGAATATAGAATCCTAGCAGGGTTCCACCAACAAGTTCAGAAAGCAAGGGACAAAGTGTGGCATGACATACATATCAAGAAGAAAACTTAAAAGGAAGGATACTTAGTGTTGATGTATGATAGCAAAGCCATGCAACATCTAGGAAAACTCAGAATGCATTGGTTAGGACCGTACGAAGTGAAAACTATCACAGATGGGGGAGATGTATAGTTGAGGGACTTAGGAGGCACAAAACTTAGAGGAATGATCAATGGGAGTTGAATGAAGCTGTACAAGGATAGTTGACCACCCACAACTTGAAAGTCATTGTGCATTCATAAAAAAAAAAAGGAGAACACACACTTGGAATATGAGACTAAAAAAGACAAGGCCAATGATCAGTTCAACACGAAAATTAGTGGGAAAGGCGAAGATGGAAAAAGAAGTGTTAAATGATGGAGGCTAGAAGAATTGAATGTCAGAAATGACTGACGGGGTGTCGCATTAATTGCACCAACTAGAGACATGAGGGAAAGTAATGGTGAGTATGAATGAACCAGAGGTTCATTGAATCTGTAATAAAGGTAACGTATTCGACAAGATACACACGATGCCCATACAAAGAAAGGACGCAGGAGAAAAAATATTATTGTGAAATTGAAAGAGGCAGAGAGCGATAGATCATATGAAGCATAAAATGAAGTTTACATAGGTTGCAGATGCTACTGAGCTCAACAGAAGATCGAATTTTACCACCATGGCACCACCAAAACAAGAAGAACCAAGCAAGACTGCCAGAAAACCCATAGTTAAGACCAGATCACAAATGCAATTGCAAGGAAGAAAACAACAGCTGCCAGAAGTCATCAATGTGGAGGAAATCCCATCACCAGGTACAACACCAAGAATCCCAACACTCATGGTAGAAGAAACCCAACAGACAACACATGTGGGCATGGACATCGATAGGCCAAAAGAGGGGTAGGGCTGACAGAATGAGGATGCAAGCAGTCAAGCACAACCAGAAAACCCTGAAGAAGCTTCGAGAGTCAATGGGATGGCTCCAAATCAAGAAGAAGTGGTCGAGCCAGATGAGTCACAGATAATCATGTTGGAACACCCATAGGAGGGAGCAGTGGAATATGTCACACGCGGACCGGAATAGTATGTCAAATAATGACCAATGGATTCTATAACCTCAAGTTATCCACCGCCGAGAAAGGACAAGCAACAAGTACCTAGGTCACCGCACAGACAACCCGCCGCAACAATTGTTTTGCCACGCATACCAGAAGGGGTACAGGTAAAATAAAATTTGTTAGGTTATGTAGAGAAACTAAAGTACTCATACCATGATGTAATGAACATGGACAAGTTCCCGAAGTTCTCGAAGCAAGTCTACCTACAAACAGGGGGTGTAGATCAATTTGGGGAACCTATTCATACACCAGTCTAGTGGGCAGCAGGACTGGAAAAAACTGGGATTTTAGGTATGTTGGACCTAACAAAATTTGGCAGAGGATAGTATGTAAACAATTGTGTCAAGCAGCTGATGGTGGTCACACATGGCAAAGATTTGTGGCTAGAAAAACTCATCTCAATAGACGTAGAGATCATTGTGCACATCACAGGGCTGCCATCGTGGGGCATGGATCCCGCACAGTTCCTCGAGGACAAAAAAAAAGAGAAATCACTCGTTGAGGAGACGAAAATGAAATACGACACTGAAAGGGGGACGCGTGGAATCATTATCAAACAGATCAGGGACATTGTGACAAAAATGGCTGCAAAAATCATGTCCTGCAAGCTGCTCAAAAAATGTCGCAAGGAGGAAGTTTGGGTTGTCGCAGTTGCAGCACAATGTGTCAAGGGCACCATAATCAGTTGGTCCCCTTATCTTTTGAATCTGTTTCTAGATGACTACAAGGATGCGCAGGATCTGGGGACATAATTTCACTATTCATGGTTGATCATGCTAATAGCCATTATGGGATGGAAGGAACCAAACTATGTATTCTTCACCAGCAGACCCAAACCCAATCATGAAGCAAGATACTTATAACCCGAAGCTTTTTAGGACGCCAAGAATAGAAAAATGAATGCAATCATATTCGAAGGATATCTTTGCGACCTACAGGAGACCATCGTCAACATTTAGAGGATAACACTGCATGCTATGGAGAACTACCAAGGCATATCTAACTTCAATTCCATTAGACATGTGATGTGGATCCAGGCACGGAAGGACCCCAACAAGAAATGCCTACAACTGTGTTATTCTATCATGGAGGGAGACATAGAAATGGTCATCAAGGATTACAAAGACGAATGGGGGATTCCATTCCTCACTCGAGACATACCTGCAAGGGTAGAGGAGGAGGAGGCAAGGCAGGAACTTGCACATGCTGAGGAGGTAGAGAAAGAATAGGCACAACCCTAGGAAGTCATAGTGCCCAAGAAACCAAGGACCGACCAGACAAAACCAAAGCAGAAGAAAGGGAGGACATCAAATATAGGATTTTAGATGAGGAAGAAGAAAAATACTTAGGTGGCCCATGTACAGCAGAAAAAGACCGAGGCAGCGCAGGGGACTACACCAAGTCCTACTCCACAAGAACCAGGACTGACTAAGCGGTCAACTACTCAGATGGGTGGTGTGCAGAAGAATATGAAGGTTCATAGAACACCTCCATAATACACGATCACGAAGGATGATGTGGAAATGGTAGCCCAATTGGTCTAGGATCGCACATTCGAGGATTTTGAGAATGTTACAGGTCAAAGGGACAAATTAAAGAAGAGTTTGTAGACATGCGACAGGTCCTCAAGTAGATTAGGGAAGCACAGACAGCCGACAACAACATATAAATGAGACCATCAACATCACAAACATGAGGAGAACATGAAGCAAGCGAGCAGGATATAGTCTAGACAATACCACAGCTGAGTGCAACGTTTCACATTACACCTAGCATGTTGTGCATGGATGAAATCGTGGGGAATAAACCTTATCCAGGTCAATATTGGTGGCCACCCACCTATTCCACTTGGACCCACACCGTTGTTTCTTTCAGTTTTTTCAGTTTCCTTAATTGCAGCACAATTTACTATTTTTAGCAGTGTAGTCCTTGGATAGATATTTCTAATGATGTATCATGTTCTTCAAACGGAGATAGTATGCCAAAGTTACGACCCCGAGAAATTGATGTACAAATTTACCCCAACGGGGACCATATTCTGGCATTTCATATCCTAGGGTTAGGTTTTTGGATGTTTAGGGTTTTCCATTGTTTCTCAATACTATATAGGCCTTCGAGTCTCATTGTAACACAGATTTCAGAGGCCAGTAGCCACCACATCTCTTCTCAGAGATAAGCTACCAGCACCCAAGCTATTTTATTTCCATTCTGTCTATAAGCATATTTCAGTCATTTGTTGTTAATGAAATGAAGTTTTACTTTCACTACATCTATGAGTTTATGTGTGTTTTTGTATTTTGTTGTGTTCCTGCATAAATCTGAATCAGTGGTATCAAAGCAATCTTCTCTTTCTCGATCCTTCTTTTCATGTCCCCAACAAGGTCGAGGTATAAGGAATTAGGGATCGATCTGGTTGAACCATTGCAAGAACAACCTTGCAAACCCCAACGACCGCCCATGGGGGAAGAAAAGAAAGATGAGGGAGCAGGAGATCCTATCAAATTATTACTCGAGGAGGCCCTCGAGAAACAAAGGAACGCGATGATGGACAACTTTGCCCAGATCCTTCAATGGCTGCCCACTGGCAGCACATCTACATCCAACAACCACTTTGGAGGTGCCACTCCTTTTAAAGTACAAGTAAACTTTGACATTCCCATATTTGAGGGCCAAATAGATGTAGATGTCGTTGATAGATGGTTGAATCTATTAGAAGGATATTTCTCGGTTCATTACTTTTTCGACTGAGAAAGGAATATTTTTTCACTCCCTAACATCGCCCCCCATGTCAACGACTGGTGGGAAACCTACTGGGAGCAACAGAGCGAGGGGGAACCCTCTTTGTTCTCAGTCGCACCCACTTGGAATTATTTTCGAGACGCCATCAAGGAACAATATTATCCCATGTGGAGCTATGAGGACAAATACATACAATGGACTATGATGTGCCAACAAAGGGACCAATATGTGCATGAGCTAACGAATCTGTTCCATACCCTATGCACAAAGTTGGGTATCAAAGATTTGGAGAAAAAATTGGTGTTAAAGTACCGCAATTGTCTTCATAGATACATTCAGGAGGAAATGGAATTCCTCGAAATATCCTCACTTGGTGCGGCATACCGGTATGCTACCAAGATTGAGTAGAAGTTCAAACAAAAGAAGAGAGACTTTGGGTCTGTGAATCAAAATCAATGGAAAGGTACCCCCAAACTGCCGAACAAAGGACCAAGCCAAGGCAGGGAAACCTAGGACAACCTGCCAAAGCCGCATGCAAAGAAAAACACCACAAAGAAAAAAAAGGACACGAGGAAGTGGTGTGAGTTCCATAAGAGCTCCACTCACAACACAAGTGAGTGTTGGGCCAAGCAGACACTAGTAGCTGAGTTGAAGGATTTTGAATTGGATGCAGGCTCTGAATCTGAATCAGAACCTGACAAGGGGAATGATAGGGGGAAACAGATTATTGATGCGGAGCCCAATGCTACCATTGCCACCACGAAGAATCAGAAGAAGGAACTAGAAGATCCAGAGGAGGCGGAGCACCTCTTCCATTCCTAGATGTGGGTAAAATGTTCCCCGTTGTAGTTCATTGTCGACAGCAGGAGCCAAAATAACCTCATCTCAGTAGAGGTCATGAAACGACTGGGCTTGATGACCACAACACACCCACAACCATAGACCATCGAGTGGTTGCACCAACGATGGGACCTATGCGTCAACCAATAATGTCACCTTACCTATAGCATCAAGCCCTTCACGGATGAGGTATTATGTGACATTGCTCCTCTTGATGTTTCTGATGTATTATTAGGCCAACCATACTTGTGGAAGTGACATGATCTATATGATTCCAGGCCTCGTACTGTTATTATTACTTTAGGCAATAATATGTACAGGATACCAGAAATAGCACCGCCTATAGCCCTCTCTTTGGACTGTGAAACAATGCAGTATGCTCATTGCCAAAAATAGGAAAAAAAAATTCCTGATGATCCACCCTCAGAGAAAGAATAAGACTGTGGCCATGACCTCCAGATAGGACCCCTCTTCATGACAACAATAGATGGATAAGGTCATGGAGGAGTACGAGGACATATTCACCTCCCCTGCAAGGGTGCGTCTACACTGTCAGGTCAAGCACCCCATCAATATGACCCCAGGTGTGTCACTTCCCAATGGACCAATCTATCGATGCTCTGTTCTATAGAATGAAGAAATCAAGAGGCAAATTCAGGAGTTGTTGTAGAAAGGTCACATATGGCCGAGTTCATCACCCTATGGAAGCCCGATTGTGTTGGTGCAGAAGAAGGATGGGACTTGGAGACTCTGCATTAACTATCGGGCATTGAACAAGATCATTGTCCAGAATAGGTACTTGATCCCATAGATTGATGACCTTCTGGACCAATTCAAGGGGGAGAAATATTTCAGCAAGATCGAATTGAAGTCTATGTATCACCAGGTACCAATTGAACCCTCTGATGTGCGGAAGATTGCCTTCAAATGCAAGAAGGTTCTTTTCGAATGGTTGGTCATGTCTTTTGGGTTAACGAATTCCCCTGCAACCTTCATGAGACTAATGTACGACATCTTGCAACCATTCACGAACTCATTTGTAGTGGTCTACTTGGATGACATTCTGATCTTCAGCCAAACTTGGGAAGAGCACCTCCACCACATCCGACAGGTCCTCCAAACACTGCAGCAACACAAGTTGTGTGCCAATTTGGAGAAGTGTACTTTTGGCATGACCCAAATTCAGTATCTGGAATACATTATTGATGAGTGGGGGCTGCATGTGGATCTAGCCAAGAGCCAAGTCATTTGGGATTGGCTAGCCCCAACCACCCTAACAGAGCTTTGTAGATTTTTGGGTCTTGCGAATTTCTATCGCAGGTTCGTGTTGGGATTCTCTCATATCACTTGGCCCTTGAGTCAAGTCACCAAGGGAGGAGAGAAATAAAAATTCTTTTGGTCTGAATATCAATAGAAGAAATTTGAAGATTTGAAGCATCGCCTCTACTCTGCACCAGCGCTCACATTACCAGACTTGAAACAACCATTTGAGATCGAGACAGATGCCTCTGACTATGCTATTGGGGCAGTCCTTACTCAATAAGGGCATCCAGTGGCATATCATAGAAAGACACTTTCTGACACAGTCCAAAAGTATCCCACTTATGACAACAAGATGTATTCCATTTTGCAGGCTTTCTGAAAATGAAAGCATTAAATTTTGGGAAAGGAAATAGTCATCCACATAGACCACTAACCATTGTAGTTCATACAGACACAAGGGAAGTTACAGAATGATCGCCATCATAAGTGGTCCACATACCTGCAACAGTTTCATTTTAACATTAAGTACAAGAAAGGAAGCACAAATAATGTTGTATACTGCCTCAACCGACCACTTATCATGGAGCTAACCATAGTGCTCAACTCTTGTGGGCAAGAGACTTCTGATTGGATGCTTCTCTACAAAAGTGATCCAGAATTCGACCACACATACAATACGCTCTTGGAGGGTAAGCAAGTTCCTAATTTTCTCCTCCAAGATGACCTGCTATGTCACCTGGAACACATTTGTGTTCCTTCAAGCGAGTGTTCCAAGATGATTTAGTATGCGCATTACAGTCAGGTCGCTAGGAATTTTGAGGTCGAGAAAACCATGGCAATACTGCAAAAGTATTTCTATTGGATGAACCTTCAACGAGATGTTGGGAAGTACATAAAGTCCTGCATTTCTTGCGCCATTGCCAAACTGACCATCAAGAAGAAAGGCCTCTATACTTTGTTGCCTACACCTAGTCGACCTTGGGAATCCATCTCCATGGATTACATGTCGGGCCTTTCTTCTACTAATCATGGCAATGACTGTATTTTTGTGGTTGTCGACAGATTCTCAAAGATGTCCATTATGATGGCCTGCAAGAAGAAAATCACAGAAGAAGCCACTACTAAACTCTTCTTTGAACGAGTGTGGGTACACTTTGGGATCCCACAGTATATCATCTCATATTAGGATAGCAGGTTCCTCAGTAAATTTTGGTCCAACCTCTAGTCGATGTTGAAAACCAAGCTCACCAAGTCCACAACTTTCCATCCGCAAACTGATGGCTAGATAGACGTTGTCAACAGGATGATTGTACAAATTATGTGCATGTACAACTCAAAGCATCCACGCATATGGGATGAGATCCTCCCCTATGTACAACACAGCTACAACCGTGCTATCCATAGCTCAACCAGCCACAACCCCTTTCAGGTGGGCTTGGGATTCCAACAACTATGTCCCATTGACGTAGCCATGCCATTTGCAACTACTCAAGCAGATTCAGACCATGTCTAGTCTGAGCTTGATAAGGAAAATAGCTTCATTGAGTGCATTCAACACATCCGCCAACAGGTTCATGACATTTTGGACAGAGCCAATGCGACGTACAAGCAACAACATGATCAACATTGGGTGCCACACAACTTCTAGGTTGGTGACAAAGTGTGGCTACATTTGTAAAAGGAGTGCCTCATTGGACCCTACCGCAAGATTTTCCCACTCCAATATCGGCCATACACCATCACTAAGGATGTAGGGGAAAATGCCTTTGAGCTCAGTATTCCACCATTCCTTGGTCTGCACCCAATGTTCAATGTGGACCGCCTTCAGCCCTACTTTCCACCTCCACTAGAAATGTACGACATGGAAGAACAAATCACACCAACATAGTTAAACCTAGATTGCATGGAACAAGCCACAACTGATCGGATTATGGACACACAGATCAATAACACCCACCAGCAGAGGATCCTACTATATCGATTTGTCAAAGCAGGCCAACTCCTTCACCAAGGCAAGTGGCTCACCAAGGACCAAGTTCAATAGAAGTTTCTTCATCTCATGGAGGAACTCAATGCAATGGAGACCATTGCTTCCTAACGGGGGAGGAATGATCCAAGTGGATATTGGTGGCCACCCGCCTATTCCACTTGGACCCACACCATTTTTTCTTTTAGTTTTTTTAGTTTCCTTAATTATAGCACAATTTACTATTTTTAGTAGTTTTCTGAGTCCTAAACTTCCATAGTCGTTTTGAGGCCCTAAACGACGTTTTTGGGCATGAATGCTTCGGCAAATAAGAGTTTGTTACAATAAAAATGTTCATAGTCAGCAGTGTATTCCTCAGACAGATATTTCTAACGATGTATCATGTGTGTCAAATGGAGATAGTATGCCAAAGTTACGACCTCGGGAAATTAATGTACCAATTTACCCCAACGGGGCCCATATTCTAGCGTTTCATCTCCTAGGGTTAGGATTTTGGATGTTTAAGGTTTTCCATTGTTTCTCAATAATATATAGGCCTTTGAGCCTCATTGTAACATATATTTCAGAGGCCAGTATCTGCCACATCTCTTCTCAGAGATAAGATACCAGCGCCCGAGCTATTTTATTTCCATTCTGCTTGTAAGCATATTTTAGTCATTTTTTGTAAATGAAATGAAGTTTTACTTCCGCTGCATCTCTGCGTTTATGTGTATTTTTGTATTTCATTGTGTTCCTGCATAAATCTGGATCAACACCTCTAAAGGATTTGGCACAATTGTAGTTGGTATTGACGTGGATACCAACCAAGGTCCTATACAAACTGAAGGTCATTGTTACACAGGAGGTACTGTCTCATGCACGCAAAGACAAAACATAACTACAATAGGTAAAGGATAAACAAGATGATTTGGAATTGATATTTGAGTATGCCAAGCTCAATACCAAAGAGGAGAGGGAACGCATGAAGGGATTGGAGCAGAAAGTAGTAGTAGCTTACGAGAAAATTCCAAAGACCGCGGAGGAGGCTGAACTCTCAGTGATAGAAAAGATTGATCATATTGTGCAGCCAATCGATCAATACCAACATCAGATTGAGAATATTCGTGAGCAGGTCATACCTGCCACTCCACTGGAGGTGAGGGAGCAAAGGAAGGAGGAGGAAATAAAGTAGATACATGAGCTAGAAAGATAGGTCCACGCAGGAGACAACTTATTCGACAAAGTAGCGTAGCTCTAAACGAAGCTGGAAGAGGATCAGCAGGTCTAGTAGTGGGAATAGGAAGAACAAAGGATAAGCACATCTATCTAAGACCTAAAGAAGAAAAAGAAGACAATGTCAATCATGGAGCACATCAAAGGGGCGCAAAACATGAAGAAACTATAGGCATAACTCACCACTATGCAGATGCAAAAAAAGGAGCGCCAATCTCAAATGGAACTACTCCTGGAGCTAGAAGCGGAATTCATTGCACGGGAAGAGGAAGACAAGACATATATGGCACAGACCTAGACAGAGTGTGCAAAGTTGATCAACGACGATATTCCAATGCAGGCATTGGACGCAATCAAGGAGAAGATTGTGCAGGCTCAAACATAAGCAACGGAGCTTAGGGAGAAGTTCCAAGTGATCTCCAGAGAGATCGACGACACATAGAAAGGTTATGTGGCTCGGGACTAGCCACATGTCAGTTTTGTGGGCCTGTTGGAAGCAGACCAAAGTGGAAAGAAAGGTTATTTTAGGAAGGAAGGCATGCACAAGGAAAGCAACAGCTGGAAGGAAGAGTAGCACATGCGCATGCATGGAATACCTAACAACGTCAGGGTTATGGTTTTTGAAATACATTGTAATGGTTGATGAGCCATAAAGGTATAAATATAGATATCCAAGTTTCATAGGGAGAGACCAGAGAGTTAGGAAAGAGAGCTAGAGATGGATATCGTGTATCGAGTTGTAGTATTTTGATATATGACCTAATTTTGTAAGTTTTTGAGCTGGAGAGGAGGAAGGAGGAAAGATCTTGAGGGTTAGATAGCAAGCTGAGGATCCTGGTGCGATCTAGTCTACCTCGTAACATATCTTGACCCGACTGAGAATAAATATAAAGTGTGTGGCATTGTAGTTTTGGAACTGCTATAATAGAAGAGCTTAAGAGCCAAATATTTGTGGACGTAGCCTAGGAGGGGGTGAACCACGGTAAAACATGTATTATTTGATTGAATGCATGTGTTCCTTACTGTTTCTAAGTAGATATTAGTATGTTGAATGAATGAAGTTGGTTATATTCCATGCATAATCATGAATGATGGTATATGTCTTTAATAAGTTAAATAGAACTCTCGGCACATGCTTCTCAGATCTCCTGGACTGCAAACACTTGATTATTGTAGTCACCCATTAATACTATCTTGGGTGAGAGTACGCAATGCACTCTGTGCATTGTGTTTCCTTCTAGTTTACCAGGAGGGTCGATAGTTTAAAGGCTTTGTTGGAACCCCAATAGACATGAACCCTGGGTCAATCAAGTTAAAAATATAACTCAGTTAAAGATAATAACCAACACTCATGTATTCACTGACCACTATACTCAATAGTATGTAAATACTAGGTCACCTTTATTTAAGTAATCTGTCATGCTTATTCCACCTACACTCTAGAGACCGTATTAATTTAAGTCTATTAAATCCATAAATTGAAACAGTAAACTTCTACTTCTATGCAGAAAACTCAGTAATTTCTTTTAATTCAGCATATACGCATGTTAAATTAATTAATGAACAACAATTTCATAACAGAATAAGAATTACTTAACAGAATAATACAAATTTACCTCTTCCTAATGCT
>ML821279.1:262303-274299 GCA_009831015.1 Picea engelmannii
GCATAAAATGAAGTTTACATAGGTTGCAGATGCTACTGAGCTCAACAGAAGATCGAATTTTACCACCATGGCACCACCAAAACAAGAAGAACCAAGCAAGACTGCCAGAAAACCCATAGTTAAGACCAGATCACAAATGCAATCATAAGGAAGAAAACAACAGCTGCCAGAAGTCATCAATGTGGAGGAAATCCCATCACCAGGTACAACACCAAGAATCCCAACACTCATGGTAGAAGAAACCCAACAGACAACACATGTGGGCATGGAAATCGATAGGCCAAAAGAGGGGTAGGGCTGACAGAATGAGGATGAAAGCAGTCAAGCACAACCAGAAAACCCTGAAGAAGCTTCGAGAGTCAATAGGATGGCTCCAAATCAAGAAGAAGTGGTTGAGCCAGACGAGTCACAGATAATCATGTTGGAACACCCATAGGAGGTAGCAATGGAATATGTCACACACCGACTGGAATAGTATGTCAAGGAACGACCAATGGATTCTATAACCTCAAGTTATCCACCACCGAGAAAGGACAAGCAACAAGTACCTAGGTCACAACACAGACAACCCGCCGCAACAATTATTTTGCCACGCATACCAGAAGGGGTACAGGTAAAAGAAATTTTTTTAGGTTATGTAGAGAAACTAAAGTACTCATACCATGATGTAATGAACATGGACAAGTTCCCGAAGTTCTCGAAGCAAGTCTACCTACAAACAGGGGGTGTAGATCAATTTGGGGAACCTATTCATACACCAGTCCAGTGGGCAGCAGGACTAGAAAAAACTGGGATTTTAGGTATGTTGGACCTAACAAACTTTGGCAGAGGATAGTATGTAAATAATTGTGTCAAGCAGCTGATGGTGGTCACACATGGCAGATATTTGTGGCTAGACAAACTCATCTCAATAGATGTAGAGCTCATTGTGCACATCACAGGGCTGCCATCGTGGGGCATGGATCCCGCATAGTTCCTCGAGGACAAAAAAAAAGAGAAATCACTCATTGAGGAGACGAAAACGAAATATGACACTGAAATGGGGACGCACGGAATCATTATCAAATGGATCAGGGACATTGTGACAAAAATGGCCGCAAAAATCATGTCCTACAAGCTGCTCAGAAAATGTCACAAGGAGGAAGTTTGGGATGTCGCAATTGCAGCACAATGTGTCGAGGGCACCACAATCAGTTGGTCCCCTTATCTTTTGAATCTATTTCTAGATGACTACAAGGATGCACAGGATCTGGGGACATAATTTCACTATTCATGGTTGATCATGCTAATAGCCATTATGGGATGGAAGGAACCAAACTATGTATTCTTCACCAGCAGACCCAAACCCAATCATGAAGCAAGATACTTATAACCCGAAGCTTCTTAGGATGCCAAGAATAGAAAAATGAATGCAATCATATTCGAAGGATATCTTCGTGACCTACAGGAGACCATCGGCAACATTTAGAGGATAACACTGCATGCTATGGAGAACTACCAGGGCATATCTAACTTCAATTCCATTAGACATGTGATGTGGATCCAGGTGCGGAAGGACCCCAACAAGAAATGCCTACAACTGTGTTATTCTATCATGGAGGGAGACATAGAAATGGTCATCAAGGATTACAAAGACGAATGGGGGATTCCATTCCTCACTCGAGACATACCTGCAGGGGTAGAGGAGGAGGAGGCAAGGCAGGAACCTGCACATGCTGAGGAGGTAGGGAAAGAATAGGAACAACCCTAGGAAGTCATAGTTCCCAAGAAACCAAGGACCGACCAGACAAAACCAAAGCAAAATAAAGGGGGGACATCAAATATAGGAGTCTAGATGAGGAAGAATAAAAATACTTAGGCGGCCCATGTACAGCAGAAAAAGACCGAGGCAGCGCAGGGGACTACACCAAGTCCTACTCCACAAGAACCAGGACTGACTAAGCAGTCAACTACTCAGATGGGTGGTGTGCACAAGAATATGAAGGTTCATAGAACACCTCCATAATACACGATCACGAAGGATGATGCGGAAATGGTAGCCCAATTGGTCCAGGATCGCACATTCGAGGATTCTGAGAATGTTACGGGTCAAAGGGACAAATTAAAGAAGAGTTTGTAGACATGCGCCAGGTCCTTAGGCAGATCAGGGAAGTAAAGACAGTCGACAACAACATATAAATGAGACCATCAACATCACAAACATGAGGAGAACATGAAGCAAGCGAATAGGATATAGTCTAGACAATACCACAGCTGAGTGCAACGTTTCACATTACACCCAACATGTTGCGCATGGATGAAATCGTGGGGAATGCACCTGATCTAGGTCAATATTGGTGGCCACCCACCTATTCCACTTGGACCCACACCATTGTTTCTTTCAATTTTTTCAGTTTCCTTAATTGTAGCACAATTTACTATTTTTAGCAGGTTTCCGGGTCTTGAACTTTCAGAGTTGTTTTGAGGCCCTAAACGACGTTTTTTGGGCATGAATGATCTAGTGAATATGAGTCTATTTCGGAATCACTATTCATTTTTAGCAGTGTATTCCTTGGATAGATATTTCTAATGATGTATCATGTGCGTCAAACGGAGATAGTATGCCAAAGTTACGACCCCGAGAAATTGATGTACAAATTTACCCCAACGGGGACCATATTCTGGCATTTCATATCCTAGGGTTAGGTTTTTGGATGTTTAGGGTTTTCCATTGTTTCTCAATACTATATAGGCCTTCGAGTCTCATTGTAACATAGATTTCAGAGGCCAGTAGCCACCACATCTCTTCTTAGAGATAAGATACCAGCGCCCAAGCTATTTTATTTCCATTCTATCTATAAGCATATTTCAGTCATTTGTTGTTAATGAAATGAAGTTTTACTTTCACTGCATCTATGAGTTTATGTGTGTTTTTGTATTTTGTTGTGTTCCTACATAAATCTGGATCAGTGGTATCAAAGCAATCTTCTCTTTCTCGATCCTTCTTTGCATGTCCCCAATGAGGTCGAGGTATAAGGAGTTAGGGATCGATCTGGTTGAACCTTTGCAAGAACAACCTTGCAAACCCCAACGACCGCCCATGGGGGAAGAAAAGAAATATGAGGGAGCAGGAGATCCTATCAAATTATTACTCGAGGAGGCCCTCGAGAAATAAAGGAACGCGATGATGGACAACTTTTCCCAGATCCTTCAATGGTTGCCCACTGGCACCACATCTACATTCAACAACCACTTTGGAGGTGCCACTCCTTTTAAAGTACAAGTAAACTTTGACATTCCCATATTTGAGGGCCAAATAGATGTAGATGTCGTTGATAGATGATTGAATCTGTTAGAAGGATATTTCTTGGTTCATTACTTTTTCGACTGAGAAAGGAATATTTTTTCACTCCTTAACATCGCCCCCCATGTCAACGACTAGTGGGAAACCTACTGGGAGCAACAGAGCGAGGGGGAACCCTCTTTGTTCTCGGTCACACCCACTTGGAATTATTTCCGAGACGCCATCAAGGAACAATATTATCCCATGTGGAGCTATGAGGACAAATACATACAATGGACTACGATGTGGCAGCAAAGGGACCAAGATGTGCATGAGCTAATGAATCTGTTCCATACCCTATGCACAAACTTGGGTATCAAAGATTTGGAGAAAAAATTGGTGTTAAAGTACCGCAATTGTCTTCATAGATACATTCAGGAGGAAATGGAATTCCTCAAAATATCCTCACTTGGTGCGGCATACCGGTATGCTGCCAAGATTGAGTAGAAGTTCAAACAAAAGAAGATAGACTTTGGGTCTGTGACTCAAAATCAATGGAAAGGTACTCCCAAACTGTCGAACAAAGGACCAAGCCAAGGCAGGGCAACCTAGGACAACCTGCCAAAGCTACACACAAATAAAAACACCACAAAGCGAAAAAAGGACACAAGGAAGTGGTGTGAGTTCCATAAGAGCTCCACTCACAACACAAGTGAGCGTTGGGCCAAGCAGACACTAGTAGCTGAGTTGAAGGCTTTTGAATTGGATGCAGGCTCTGAATCTGAATCAGAACCTGAAAAGGGAAATGATAGGGGGAAACAGATTATTGATGCGGAGCCCAATGCCACCATTGCCACCATAAAGATCCAGAAGAAGGAACTAGAAGATCCAGAGGAGGCGGAGCACCTCTTCCATTCCTAGATGTGGGTAAAATGTTCCCCGTTGTAGTTCATTGTCGATAGCAGGAGCCAGAATAACCTCATCTCAGTAGAGGTCATGAAATGGCTGGGCTTGATGACCACAACACACCCACAACCATAGACCATTGAGTGGTTGCACCAACGACGGGACCTCTGCGTCAACCAATAATGTCACCTTCCCTATAGCATCAAGCCCTTCACAGATGAGGTATTATGTGACATTTCTCCTCTTGATGTTTCTGATGTATTATTAGGCCAACCATACTTGTGGAAGCGACATGATCTATATGATTCTAGGCCTTGTACTGTTATTATTAATTTGGGCAATAATATGTACAGGATACCAGAAATAGCACTGCCTACAGCCCTCTCTTTGGACTGTGAAACAATGCAGTATGCTCATTGCCAAAACCAGGAAAAAAAAAATCTTGATGATCCACCCTTAGGGAAAGAAGAAGACTGTGGCCATGACCTCCAGATAGGACCCCTCTGCATGAAAACAATAGATGGATAAGTTCATGGAGGAGTACGAGGACATATTCACCTCCCCTGCAGGGGTGCCTCTACACGGTCAGGTCAAGCACCCCATCAATATGACCCCAGGTGTGTCACTTCCCAGTGGACCAATCTATCGATCCTCTATTCTAGAGAATGAAGAAATCAAGAGGCAAATTCAGGAGTTTTTGTAGAAAGGTCACATATGGCTGAGTTCATCGCCCTATGGAAGCCCGATTGTGTTGATGCAGAAGAAGGATGGGACTTGGAGACTCTGCATTGACTATCGGGCATTGAACAAGATCATTGTCCAGAATAGGTACTTGATCCCATAGATTGATGACCTTCTGGACCAATTCAAGGGGGAGAAATATTTCAGCAAGATCGAATTGAAGTCTGTGTATCACCAGGTACCAATCGAACCCTCTGATGTGTGGAAGACTGCCTTCAAATGAAAGAAGGTCCTTTTCGAATGGTTGGCCATGTCTTTTAGGTTGACGAATTCCCATGCAACCTTCATGAGACTAATGTATGACATCTTGCAACCATTCACGAACTCATTTGTAGTGGTCTACTTGGATGACATTCTGATCTTCAGCCAAACTTGGGAAGAGCACCTCCACCACATCCGACAGGTCCTCCAAACACTGCAGCAACACAAGTTGTGTGAAAATTTGGAGAAGTCTACTTTTGGCATGACCCAGATTCAGTATCTAGAATACATTATTGATGAGTGGGGGGTGCATGTGGATCTAGCCAAGATCCAAGTCATTTGGGATTGGCCAACCCCAACCACCCTAACAGAGATTTGTAGATTTTTGGGTCTTGCGAATTTCTATCGCAGGTTCATGTTGGGATTCTCTCATATCACTTGGCCCTTGAGTCAAGTCACCAAGGGAGGAGCGAAAGAAAAATTATTTTTGTCTGAATCTCAATAGAAGGAATTTGAATATTTGAAGCATCGCCTCTACTCTGCACCAACACTCACATTACCAGACTTGAAACAACCATTTGAGATCGAGACAGATGCCTCTGACTATGCTATTGGGGTAGTCCTTACTCAATAAGGGCATCCAGTGGCATATCATAGCAAGACACTTTCTGACACAGTCCAAAAGTATCCCACTTATGACAACAAGATGTATTCCATTTTGTAGGCTTTCTGACAATGGAAGCATTAAATTTTGGGAAAGGATATAGTCATCCACATAGACCACTAACCCTTGTAGTTCATACAGACACAAGGGAAGTTACAGAATGATCGCCATCATAAGTGGTCCACATACCTGCAACAGTTTCATTTTAACATTAATTACAAGAAAGGAAGCACAAATAATGTTGTATACTGCCTCAACCGACCACCTATCATGGCGCTAACCACAGTGCTCAACTCTTGTGGGAAAGAGACTTCTGATTGGATGCTTCTCTACAAAAGTGATCCAGAATTCGACCACACATACAATACGCTCTTGGAGGGTAAGCAAGTTCCTAATTTTCTCCTCCAAGATGACCTGTTATGTCACCTGGAACACCTTTGTGTTCCTTCAAGCAAGTGTTCCAAGATGATTTAGTAGGCGCATTACAGTCGGGTCGCTGGGAATTTTGAGGTCGAGAAAACCATGGCAATACTGCAAAAGTATTTCTATTGGATGAACCTTCAACGGGATGTCGGGAAGTACATAAAGTCCTGCATTGCTTGCGCCATTTCCAAACTGACCATCAAGAAGAAAGGCCTCTATACTCTATTGCCTACACCTAGTCTACCTTGGGAATCCATCTCCATGGATTACATGTTGGGCCTTTCTTCTACTAATCATGGCAATGACTGTATTTTTGTGGTTGTCGACAGATTCTCAAAGATGTCCATTATGATGGCCTGCAAGAAGAAAATCACAGCAGCAGCCACTACTAAACTCTTCTTTGAACGAGTGTGGGTACACTTTGGGATCCCACAGTATATCATCTCAGATCGGGATAGCAGGTTCCTCAGTAAATTTTGGTCCAACCTCTAGTCGATGTTGAAAACCAAGCTCACCAAGTCCACAACTTTCCATCTGCAAACTAATGGCCAGATAGACGTTGTCAACAGGATGATTGTACACATTATGCGCATGTACAACTCAAAGCATCCACGCATATGGGATGAGATCCTCCCCTATGTACAACACAGCTACAACCGTTCTATCCATAGCTCAACCAACCACAACCCCTTTCAGGTGGGCTTGGGATTCCAGCAACTATGTCCCATTGACGTAGCCATGCCATTTGCAGCTACTCAAGCAGATTCAGCCCATGTCTAGTCTGAGCTTGATAAGGCAAATAGCTTCATTGAGTGCATTCAACACATCCGCCAATAGGTTCATGACATTTTGGACAGAGCCAATGTGACGTACAAGCAGCGACATGATCAACATTGGGTGCCACACAACTTCTAGGTCGGTGACAAAGTGTGGCTACATTTGTAAAAGGAGTGCCTCATTGGACCCTACCGCAAGATTTTCCCACTCCAATATGGGCCATACACCATCACTAAGGATGTAGGGGACAATGCCCTTGAGCTCAGTATTCCACCATTCCTTGGTATGCACCCAATGTTCAATGTGGACCGCCTTCAGCCCTACTTTCCACCTCCACTGGAAATGTATGACATGGAAGAACAACTCACACCAACATAGTTAAACCTAGATTGCATGGAATAAGCCACAACTGATCGGATTATGGACACACAGATCAATAACACCCGCCAACAGAGGATCCTACTATATCGATTTGTCAAAGCAGGCCAACTCCTTCACCAGGGCAAGTGGCTCACCAAGGACCAAGTTCAATAGAAGTTTCTTCATCTCATGGAGGAACTCAATGCAATGGAGACCATTGCTTCCTAAGGGGGGAGGAATGATCCAGGTGGATATTGGTGGCCACCCTCCTATTCCACTTGGACCCACACCATTTTTTCTTTCAGTTTTTTTAGTTTCCTTAATTATAGCACAATTTACTATTTTTAGTAGTTTTTTGAGTCCTAAACTTCCATAGCCGTTTTGAGGCCCTAAACGACTTTTTTTGGGCATGAATGCTTCGGCAAATAAGAGTTTGTTACAATAAAAATGTTCATAGTCAGCAGTGTATTCCTCGGATAGATCTTTATAACGATGTATCATGTGTGTCAAATGGAGATAGTATGCCAAAGTTACGACCTCGGGAAATTGATGTACCAATTTACCCCAATGGGGCCCATATTCTAGAGTTTCATCTCCTAGGGTTAGGATTTTGGATGTTTAAGGTTTTCCATTGTTTCTCAATAATATATAGGCCTTCGAGCCTCATTGTAACATATATTTCAGAGGCCATTATCCGCCACATCTCTTCTCAGAGATAAGATACCAACGCCCGAGCTATTTTATTTCCATTCTGCTTGTAAGCATATTTTAGTCATTGTTTGTAAATGAAATGAAGTTTTGCTTCCGCTGCATCTCTGCGTTTATGTGTATTTTTGTATTTCATTGTGTTCCTGCATAAATCTGGATCAACACCTCTAAAGGATTTGGCACAATTGCAGTTGGTATTGACGTGGATACCAACCAAGGTCCTATACAAACTGAAGGTCATTGTTACACAGGAGGTACTGTCTCATGCACGCAAAGACAAAACATAACTACAATAGGTAAAGGATAAACAAGATGATTTGGAATTAATATTTGAGTAGGCCAAGCTCGATACCAAAGAGGAGAGGGAACGCATGAAGGGATTGGAGCAGAAAGTAGTAGTAGCCTACGAGAAAATTCCAAAGACTGCGGAGGAGGCCGAACTCTCAGTGATAGAAAAGATTGATCATATTGTGCAGCCAATTGATCAATACCAACATCAGATTGAGAATATTCGTGATCAGGTCATACCTGCCACTCCACCAGAGTTGAGGGAGCAAAGGAAGGAGGAGGAAATAAAGTAGATACATGAGCTAGAACGATAGGTCCACGCAGCAGACAACTTGTTCGACAAAGTAGCGTAGCTCTGAACAAAGCTGGAAGAGGATCAGCAGGTCTAGTAGTGGGACTAGGAAGAAAAAAGGATAAGCACAGCTATCCAAGACCTAAAGCAGAAGAAGAAGACAATGTCAATCACGGAGCACATCAAAGGGGCGCAAAACATGAAGAAACTATAGGCAGAACTCACCACTATGTAGACACAAAAAAAGGAGTGCCAATCTCAAATGGAACTACTCCTGGAGTGAGCAGAGGAATTCATTGCACGAGAAGAGGAAGACAAGAGATATATGGCACAGACCTAGACAGAGTGTGCAAAGTTGATCAGTGACGATATTCCAATGTAGGCATTGGACGCAATCAAGGAGAAGATCGTGCAGGCTCAAACATAAGCAACGGATCTTAGGGAGAAGTTACAAGTGATCTCCAGAGAGATCGACGACACATAGAAATGTTATGTGTCTCGGGACAAGCCACATGTCAGTTTTGTGGGCCTGTTGGAAGCAGACCAAAGTGGAAAGAAAGGTTATTTTAGGAAGGAAGGCATGCACGAGGAAAGCAACAGCTGGAAGGAAGAGTAGCACACGCGCATGCATGGAATACCTAACAACGTTAGGGTTATGGTTTTTGAAATACATTGTAATGGTTGATGAGCCAGAAAGGTATAAATATAGATATCCAAGTTTCATAGGGAGAGACCAGAGAGTTAGGAAAGAGAGCTAGAGATGGATATAGTGTATCGAGTTGTAGTATTTTGATATATGACCTAATTTTGTAAGTTGTTGAGCTGGAGAGGAGGAAGGAGGAAAGATCTTGAGGGTTAGATAGAAAGCTGAGGATCCTGGTGCGATCTAGTCTACCTCGTAACATATCTTGACCCGACTGAGAAGAAATATAAAGTGTGTGGCATTGTAGTTTTGGAGCTGCTATAATAGAAGAGCTTAAGAGACAAATATTTGTGGACATAGCCTAGGAGGGGGTGAACCACAGTAAAACATGTATTATTTGATTGAATGCATGTGTTCCTTACTGTTTCTAAGTAGATATCAGTATGTTGAATGAATGAAGTTGGTTATATTCCATGCATAATCATGAATGATGGTATATGTATTTAATAAGTTAAATAGAACTCTCGACACATGCTTCTCAGATCTCCACTTAATCCTAGACTGCAAACACTTGATTATTGCAGTCACCCATTAATACTATCTTGGGTGAGACTACGCAATGCACTCTGTGCATTATGTTGCCTTCTAGTTTACCAGGAGGGTCGATAGTTTAAAGGCTTTGTTGGAACCCCAATAGACATGAACCCTGGGTCAATCAAGTTAAAAGTATAACTCAGTTAAAGATAATAACCAACACTCACGTATTCACTGACCACTATACTCAATAGTATGTAAATACTAGGTCACCTTTATTTAAGTGCTCTGTCATGCTTATTCCACCTACACTCTAGAGACTGTATTAATTTAAGTCTATTAAATCCATAAATTGAAACAATAAACTTCTACTTCTATGCAGAAAACTCAGTAATTTCTTTTAATTCAGCATATACGCATGTTAAATTAATTAATGAACAACAATTTCATAACAGAATAAGAATTACTTAACAGAATAATACAAATTTACCTCTTCCTAATGCTAATTTCTCCGTTGACCTGGTTGTCTAGCCTATTGCTTTGTTGTTGCTTGATGCATTGACCAACTCTGCCCAAACCGCGTTTCCTCCCTGCTAGCTAGGAGCAGCCTGTCTGGCTTCCTAGCTCAAGGATATCGTAAGGCTATCCTGGCCCCCATGCCCAAAACCCCCAGCAAACTGGTCCCCCCCGTAATGATCCTCCCAGACTGCAGAACTCCAACTCAGAACCAAAAAATCCAAGCCCCAAAACCATAACTCCCCCCCTCTCCAAAATGATTCCTCCTATCATATTCCCTCCACCTACTCTCTTCCCGCTCATTAATATCTTATCCCTTCATTATTATCTTATCTCTTTATTCGATGTCTTATCCCCTTGTTAATATCCTATCCTCATATTTAATGTCTTATCCCCTCCTGCATATGTAAATCATTTAATTAAACAAATTAAAACTATTAACCCTTTTAAATTTATTACCCTGGTCATTCAATGTGATAGGTAATTAATTTAATTAATCATAAGTTATAACAATTAATTAATTAATTAATATTTAATTAATATTATTATGCCAATCTTTGTTGAAGTAAAACCATGTTAGGACAATTAATTACCTAATTAATTTTGCTTAATAATCCCTAAGCATATATTCAACTAGGGTTTTTACATGCACAAAGGAATGGTTAAGACCTAAGGATTTATCCATCACATGCAATTATCATTGTTCACACTTGGAAGGATTAGCTCACCTAATCCAAGTACACAACCACTCATTAGCATATTGCCTTCTTAGTCTTCATAATAGGTGTGTACTCATCAATCTCTAAGGATCAATTTATCACGTGGTCTATTTTCTTTGTCAAACATGTAGATAGTTGTTATCCTTGAATATTTAAACCTTTATACATTTCCCAATATAACATGTGTCATTCCTCACCAATTACAAGTGTTAATAACTTCCTATCTTGACACTTTTAAATTATACAGTTCATCACCATGACCCTTACCAATCATCCTTAGTCATCATTCATGTTTCTCCATCCACTCATCAATATCCTTAAGGGAGTTTTCCACTAAAGAGTGAGACTCTGTCATTTTTCTCGTATAAATTTTCCCTAGGATTTATGAAAATCCAAAATTTTCCATTATGTTTAGGCATCAATCCATTCTTCCCCTCTTAGAAAAAAACAACGTCCTCTGAGTAAAGTTGACCAAATAACCATTCTGTAAGCTACTTATAACTCAACAATTGCCATGAATTCATCTTATGTATTTTAAATCATTCATTGCTCTCTAAACCATAAGGTCACTCTCCCTAGGTTTCCTTTTCATTATCTTTCTCTTCTCAAGGTTGTGTAAGTAATCATATTTGGTCTCAACCCTCGCATCATCTTTTCAATTAAAATTCTCACTAATGTGGAAACAAACTTAATAATTTAAGGTGCATTTCAACACATCCATTACTTGAGATTAATTTCTATTCCAAGAGATACACATATCATAGTATTTCACTAGGTTATGGCCCATATAGTGCTTCCACTCAGAAAAACTCATTTACATATAATATATCAATGAAATATAGTGGTACAATTTAGATAGGACATATCATGTCAAATATGTTACACTCTTGTTCATGACCGTGTCTGTCAATGCTTCGTCTCTTTTTCAAACTTAGCACATACTAACCAAGAATATTTAGAAG
>ML821279.1:290898-302000 GCA_009831015.1 Picea engelmannii
TTATATTTTTTTATGTTTATATATAATGATTTACTATATATAATAGATTATTATTTTTTTAATTTTAAACATATAAAAATAAATAAATGATCGTTAATTTTATAATTGATTAAGGGCGATTAATAAATTTTAATGTAAAGGTTATTTAAAAAATGGAGTGCATTAATAAAAAAAATTATATAGAGAGGACAAATAAAAAAAGGTGGATTGATATAATGGTAAATGTTTTGTTTTTTTACACAAACTGGTAAATATTTTTTATTAAAAAGGTGTGGTTAAGACCACTAAATTACAAGAGATCAAATTCAGAGATACATATCTAATAAAAATTGGTTGTACTAAGCCTATTTCCCAACAAAATTCTAGCTTTTCCCTGATATTGTTTCAAATTCTAGCATTACTACAGCGTTGAACAATCTGTAGACGGTAATATATACCAGCAATACATATATTGAGGCAAAACATAATAAATTGAAAATGTTTTTAGATCCTCTACCAGTTTCATTTTGAAGACCTGATAATCCCTACTTGCTCAAATCCTTAGCCAAAGGTTCATTGAAATATGGTATTGGGGCTATTGATGCTTTTGAAGAAATTATTGTGCTTATTGATGAAGACATTTGAACTCTGGTCTCCTCTTGTTGATCCATACACCTCTGAAGATCCTCATTATGACTCCTCAACACATAAATTTCATCTTGGAGTTGGCCAATTAAAGTATGATGTTGTACCACAGTTTCCAGAGCATAAGAAACAATTGAGCTAAGGGAACATACCTTGATTAGGGTCTGGCATTCTTTGGTCTCACTTGCAGCCAAATTGTTGTCCATTCTGTGCTCAGGATCCCTTGGGTCCATGCTTTTCCACAGCAAGACAATCTTCACAATCTCAAGGAATGTTTTGCAAAGAATCAAAACCGACATTGAATTGAAACTAGAACTGGTGTCGAATAACCAAGATGCCCATAGTGTTAATGTTTGGACAAAATCGGGAAGACAAGGTATAAATATATATAATAAATAAGTAGTTATTTATTATCTAAGGAATAAATCCTTTCATGGATGGTCACGATATGTTCTCTATATATGGAACACTCATCATCGTAATAATATATCGAATATATACATATCATCTCATATGAAAAAATTGACATGGTATCAGAGAAGGACTGGGCTTGACTCCCTCACAAGAGAGCCCAGAAAAAATGAGAGATAGCAGATAGGCTCTGAGCATTTTGGGAATATTTTCAAACAATGCTTCAGCTCAAGGGAATAATTTCATAGAACGAAGAAAGGTTTATTCAATGCCTATTTTTGCAGAGAAATGGAAGGCTATGAGCAAGCACCCACTTGAAATTCATACTGGGATAACCATTTCTAATCAGTTGGGTTTGTAGAATACTGAAAATAGTGTAATGGGTAGAAAGCGGAGGGAGAAAAATTAGTCCTAACAAGCGAATATGCATAGGCAATATCATCCTCATATTCCTTCATGTCCTGTACAACTATTATACCATTACTTAATGGGAAGAGAGAGAAATATTGTGGCTCTCACTGTCGTTTGATGGAAATGAGAGGTGGAAGATTCTGGTTAAAAGCCTTAGATCTTCATTTTTCACGGCATTTGGGATCCACTGGCAGTGTCGATGGTTGTTAGCCAGTGTGTTGCCCCACCTTTGTCGAGTGTCGACTCAGTTCCTTGGGAGGATTTCCCGATGTGGATGGTATCTTAGGATGATAGAGGACAAGTCGGTGGATAGTTGTATAATTGCATGTTACGAACATATCTCTAATATTTAATTATATTTGGAGAGAGTGGTTTATGATCTTTTCGATAAGAGCACTACTAGTTATAGTGATGAGGAAAAATTTTGGGATCTCTAAAGATGATCCATGTAGCTTATCCTTGCATGTGAATAATGCATTCAGGAAGGAGCAGTGGTCTCCGGTAGTACTAATAATGTGGGAGTCCATATTATCAAATTGAATGTAATGGAGCACATGAAATGGTCGCAATTAATGGAGTCCCTAAGGAAGAATGGATAACTAGTCACTTGAGAATCACAACAATCAAAGGGCTCGGTGAGGACGAGGAAAAGTGTGCAAGCTATCTAGGGATCCCATTTGGAAGGCCTGAAAGATTACCTTCAATGTAATGGAGGGCATGAAATGGTCACCATTAATGGAGTCATTGAGGAAGAATGGATGTAACTGGTCACTTGAGAATCACAACAATCAAAGGGATTGATAGGGACGAGAAAAAGTATGCAAGCTCTCTGGGGATCCCATTTGGAAGGCATGAAAGATGCCCTACTCGAGGAGGAGGAGCTTGTAATAGTGAACTGCATATGGAAATTGGAAATTTGTGAAATAAATCGTAGTTATTGGAAATCCTTGTCGGTACATTCCACTTGAATCTAGTGGCCTTTACGCTCGCTATGGGTCCACATGTCATCAAGAGAGATTGCCAACTTTTTAGAGATCATTTGTCACTGTCTGGACTCTAGAAGAGTCGTGCACCATTTTCAATTCCCTTGAAGCTAGATTGTCGAAGCATGGGATTGCAAGAGCGATGGTGGAATGCATATTCTTTGGGTCGATGATGTCAAGGAGATTTATGAGTAATTTTTTAGGCAACATCATGAGACAGACTCCTAAGATGGTCCTATGTGGACTAGTATGAGGGAATGTGGACTTCATATTGACGTGCCTTAGACGATCAGATGAAGGAACCAAGACATTGGTTTCACGAAGTTACCTCGATATTTCTTGGGGGACATTGTCTCCATGAGGGAAACTCAATGTGTACTAGTGATCCAAGTGGATATCGGTGGCCACCCACCTATTCTATGGGTTCAAAAAATAGTTTTCCATCTTAACAGTTTTTCGACAGTTTTTCGGGGTCGTTTTGAGGCCCTAAATGACATTTTTGGGGGATTTGGGGCCTAAGTGACTATGAAAGGAATTGACTTGGGTCAGTCGAAAGTTTTATTCTTGATTAGACCTTTTCAGTGGTGTATCAAGCACCCCAAACAGATATCATATGCAAATGTTACGCCCCCAAGAAGTTGACGTATCAACTACCCCCATCAGGGCCCACAAACCTTTTGGATTTTCATCTTCCGAGGTTAGGGTTTTGGATTTTACTTATGTTAAAACTTAATTTGGAGCCTCATTGTAATGATTATCTTCTGGTGAATGAGAGTAGTTGTCACATCTCTTCTCAAAGATAAGTTTCCACCATTCTAGGGAGTCTTTCACTCTGTATTTTTATAGTCTTTGTACATTTTCGCTCATTACTAGAAAATTGTGTATTACTATATCTTTGTGCTTATGGTTGCATCTATGATACATTTTTGTTATATTATTGGATATCCATGATATCTCTCTACATTTATTTATTATATCTCTTCTCTCATTTCGTGTCGAAAATAATCTGGATCAGTGGTATTAGAGAAGGTTGTTCTTGATCATTTTTTAGTGCATGTCCCCAACGAGGTCCGAGTATAAAAAGTTGGGTCTCAAGCTTGTCTCTATTGAGTGCAATCGCTCTCGCATGCCCAAGAACCCCTACATGGCAGAAGAAAATAAAAAAGACAGAGCAGAAGATTATATTAATATATTGCTTGAGCAAGCTCTCACGTGACAGAGGGACGAAATGATGGAGAATTTTTCCCACATCCTTCAATGCATATCGATAAAAAAAGTCTCTTCTTCATCAAGAGACCACTTTGGAGGCACCTCTCCTTTCAAGGCACAGGTTAATTTTGATATTCTCGTATTTGAAGGTCAGATAGATGCGGATGCCCTAGACAAATGGTTAAATATGCTAGAAGGTTATTTCTATGTTCACCATTTTTCTGACGGGGAAAATATCACCTTTGCACTCCTTAAGGCTCTCCCCCATGTCAAACATTGGTGGGAAACTTACTGGGAGAAAATTTCCAAAGAGGAGTCTAGAATATATGGGGTCGATCCCACTTGATATTTTTTTGTGGATGCGGTCAAGGAGCAACATCACCTTGTTGGAAACTATGAATATCAATACATGAGATGGAC
This sequence comes from Picea engelmannii, assembly GCA_009831015.1. NCBI lineage: Eukaryota > Viridiplantae > Streptophyta > Pinopsida > Pinales > Pinaceae > Picea > Picea engelmannii. The sequence goes on from ML821279.1 coordinate 294,957, forward strand.
CACACTACAGCAAGAGAGGGCCCACGCAGTGTCAGAGTTCACGAATACCTTCCATACCTTGCACACCAAACTAGGTATCAAAGACTCTAAGCGACATTTGTTTCTAAAATACCACAGGGCTCTACACAGATACATCCAAAGTGAAATGGAATTTTTGGATATCTCATCACTTATTGTTGTGTATCGATATGATATTAAAATCGAGTAGAAATTTAGGCACCAGAACAAATGGGAGTTTGGATCTACAAATCCACAACAACCAAAGTATGAGAAACACAACCCTAATAAACAGCTTCCTGAAAACCAGTCTAAGCCACAAGAAAAGAAGGGTCACAGGAATACGAAGAAGGACACTAGAAAATGATGTGATTTCCACAAAATCCCTTAGGACAACACTAATGAATGTCGTTCAAAACAGTCATTGGTGGTCGATATCAAAGACAAGGAGTAGAACCCTGATTTAGAATCTAATTCATAAAATACTGATAGAGGACAGATCATCGACACAGACCCCACTATTATTGTTGCGACCACATTAATTCAACCTGAAGAACCCACATATTCTGAAGAGGGGGAGCACCTTTTTCATTCACAGATGTGGGTGAAGGGGACCCCACTTCATTTTATTGTTGATATCGAAATCCAAAAGAACCTCATCTCAACAGAGGTCATCAAATAGTTGGGATTGTCGACAACACCACACCTGCAGCCATACAACATCGGGTGGCTTTTCTTGGGATGAGATCTTCATGTCACCCAGCAATGTCGATTGTCATACAACATCCAGCCTTTCAAGGATGAGGTATTATGTGATGTTTCCCAGCTATGTCTATGATGTTCTCTTGGGCCAACCATATATGTGGAAGCACCATGTTATCTATGAGTCTCAACCCCATAGTGTCATTGTTACTCTAGGGGGTCATATCTAAAGGATACCAAAGGTAGTTCCAACTATTGTCCCACCTAAACAATGTCGCAAGGTAGTATCTCATTACACAAAATTTAGCTTCTTCACAATCTATTCAAAAGGTGAACATAAGGATACTGCAACCACTACAGCCTCGGCCTAAGCACCTTCTATCCAATAGAAGCAGGTCGACAAGGTTGCAGTAAAGCACAAAGATTCATTATACACACAGTCATCTCATGTAGCTAGATTGTTTAAAAATGTCCAACCCTTCCAGCCACAGGTTCGTGACAGCCTTCAACAAGCTAAGCAGCACAACTTCTCCAACAAGGAAAGAAGCTCACCAAGATTCAGATTTAGCAAACGCTTCCCCCTCTCCCCCGGGAACTCAATGCAATGGATAACATTTATTTCTAAGGAGGGAGGATTGGTCCAGGTGGATTTCTATGGTGACCCACCTATTCCATGTGCTCAAAAAACAGTTTTCCATCTTGGCAGTTTTTCAGGTTCCAAACTTCTGGGGTCGTTTTGAGGCCCTAAATGACGTTTTTTAGGGATTTGGGGTGCAACTGAAAGTTGAATGAATTAACTTTGTCTAGTTGAAATTCAATATTCTAGGTTAGACCTTTCCAACGGTGTATTGAGCGCCCCAAATTTAGATCGTATGCAAAACTTACGCCCCCAGGAAGTTGATGTATCAACTACCCCCATCGAGGCCTGCAAACCTTTTGGATTTTCATCTTCCGAGGTTAGGGTTTTGGATTTTACTTATGTTAAAAATTCCTTTGGGGCCTCATTGTAATGATCATCATCTGGCGAATGAGAGTATCTATCACATCTCTTCTCAGAGATAATCTTCCACAATTCTAGCAAGTCTTTCACTCTGTATTTTTACAGTCTTTGTACATTTTCGCTCATTAACATAAAATTGTGTATTACTGTATCTCTGTGTTTATGGTTGCATCTCTGATACATTTATGTTATATTATTTGATATCTGTGATATCTCTATACATTTATTTATTATATCTCTTCTCTCATTTCATGTCGAAAATAATCTGGATCAACTATAGAAGACAATGATTCCATGAGGGAACCTTGATATTTCTTAGACATGTGTTCCACGAGGGAACAACAAGATGTCTAGTATGGATAGAGTTCATGAGTGAAGCATGAGGTTGGAAACTTTAGGATGTTTGGGTATATAGTACATTCATGTACCCAAGGAGAAAAGTACCAAGCTAGACCCTTCAGATAGAAAGGGTACATTTGTGGGGTACAATGAGTCTTTGAAGGCATAACGGATCTCCATCCCTAGTCAGAGACAGATTGAAGTGATCATAGATGTTACCTTTGAGGAGGAGGTATCCTTTAGGAGATCTAGATGATCTCACATGGATATTGATAGTAAGAGACAGGAAGAGATATTGCCTTCTCCCCCTCACCCTCCAGCAGTTTGGAGGGAGACAATTTAGCCTATTAATCCAATTGATCCCATTGATCATGTATCTCCAGTTGATGTTCACAGAAATATTGTAGTAGGTTGGAAGAGACCTGCATGGGATCATTAGAATATACAGGAGGCAAAAGGACATACAACTCCTCGTGGTACCTTCCAAGAGAGCAAGAGACCTCAAAGATATTTGTTTTATGCTGCAGCTATGAACCACATCATTGATTTTGAGCCTTCCTATTATGATGCATTTAGTCAACTAGTATGGAGATATGCCATGATGGAGGAGTATCAGTCCATCATGAAGAATGATGTGTGGGATATTATTTTGAGATATGAGGGGAAGTCTCTAGTGACTTCCAAGTGGACCTATAAGGTCAAACACACAACTGATGAAGCATCGAGAATCACAAAACGAGATTTGTTGCTAGAGGATCCTCTCAGGTGGAGGCAACATATTATGATGATACATTTGCTCATTTTTATTGATACACTTCTATCCGGATGATTATTTCCCTTGCAGCATACATGGATTGGAGACTACATCAAATGGATGTGAAGATAACCTTTCTCAATGGAGAGATTGAGGAAGAAGTATACATCGAGAAACCAGATGGTTTCGTGATACATGAGAAGGAGTATCTTGTGTGCAGATTGAAGAAGGCCTTGTGTGGACTCAAACAGGAACCTCGAGCTTGGTATGCAAGGATTGACGCACACCTGATGATTTTGGGCTTCAAAAAAAGTGTTTTTGATCCCAATCTGTACTATAGTATTGTTACTGGCGAGTCCCAGATTTTGGTCCTCTGCGTTGATGATTTATTCCTCACCTATACAAAGAGCCTTATTGTTGAATGCAAGTATTTGTTTCCCTTTGATTTTTATATGAAGAACCTCGGTATGATGCACTACTTCTTGGGACTATAGGTGTGGAATAGAAATGATCAGATCTTCATGAGTCACTGGAAGTACACATTTGAGATATTGAAGAAGTTTGGGATGTTTAACTGTAAGCCCATGGCTACACTAATGGTGATGAATCTAAAGAAAATAAGTGTGTCTTCTTCTGATTCCGACGATATTGATCTGACCCTGTACAGACAGTTGATTGGATCAGTGGTGTATTTGGTTAACACTAGACCAGATATTTGATATGCAGTGAGTGTATTTAGCCAGTTTATGAGTCAGTCCAGAGAGACACACTAGATTGTTGCAAAGCATGTGTTGAGATACCAATGAGGCACAGTTGGAAATGGTCTGAGATATACTTCTAGTGTTGACATGAGATTGCAGGGATATACTGACTTTGATTGGTAAAAGAGTGTAGTGGATAGGAAGAGCACCTCTAGGTGTTTCTTCACTTTTGGATCTGCCATCATTTTCTGGTGTAGCAGGAAACAAACTTATATGGTTTTGAGTACCACAGAAGCAGAGTACATTGTATTGAGTGTGGTAGTCCGCAAAGTAGTGTGGATTCACAATCTACTTTCATATTTGTTTGTACATGTGTTGGATTCCATCATTATTCATTTTGATAACCAGATTTGTGTGAAGATCTCATAGAATCCAGTGTTTCATGACAAATTGAAACACATTGATATCAAGTACCATTACATCCAAGACATGGTGAAAAGGAAGGGAGTATTGGTGCAGTACCTTCCTACTGATGAGCAGGTTGTTGATGTTTTTACCAAACCCCTTACTAGGACGAAGTTCAAGTACTTTCGTGACAGACTTGGTGTCGTATAAAATGCCTCCCTTGCTAAGAGGGATTGTTGATGTTTGCAACTTCCTGAGACATTCTCCATATCATACTCCTCTTTGACTGAGTTGAATTGATCTATGAGGACACTTATTTGAGAGGGATAAGTGGGTTTGGTCTTATATCCCAACGTCCCTTGTGGAAATCACATGAGGACACACCCCTTGTGGAAAGCACATGAGGACACATCAAGGGAGTTGACCTTGATTTCACACACTATGGAGAGTTGACCCTAGTTTTTCTAGAGGGAGTAACCTCTATAAGTACATATTGTACTCCTCTATGACTCAGTTGAGTTGATATGTGAGGACATTTATCTGATAGGGATAAGTGGGTTTGGGCTTATAGTCCAACATCCCATGTGGAGAGCTCATGAGGGCACGTCCCTTGTGGAAACACATGAGGACACGTCAAGGGAGTTAACCTTGATGTCTCACACTATGAGGAGTTGACCCTAGTGTTTCTAGAGGGAGTAGCCTCTAGAATTCCACATGGGAGTGCCATGTGTGACAAACCTTTTTCTACTACAATGGTTGTGTACCACTGGTAGACAATGTGTGTCTTTGGACAATAGTTGTGTGCTACTAGTATTGGTTATGTACCACTGGACAGTAGTTGTGTACTACTATGGATCAACAAAGTCATTTTCTATTAGATGGCATTGTAGTAGTTGTATGCTACTAGTTGATTGTCATGGAGACTACCAGATTACTTGGAACAGTTTTGTGTTGCTTGATCACAGAGACTATGACAGATGATTTGAGCTATAGATGGAATGGTAGTAGATCAATGCTACTAGTTGATTATAGAGTAGTCAATGGAATACTAGATGAAGACATCATGGAAATATACCTCCCTAACTAATAGGGAGTGTTTATGTTTCAACATCGAGAAGACCTTCTCCTAGATTGGGGTGCATACCAAGGGAGATGGGATACATTTATCACAAAGGTGTACTTGTGGTAAATGGGCCCAAGCATAGTACTTCCTTGATCATCACAAGGAATAATATGGAATCAATTTTCTTGAGGTTATTTCCACGTGTCAGTTAGCATCGGGTTGACATTCACTCACAGGTCTGTACCTGTGGTTAAAGACCCTGGTGTGGTGTTTTTCCTAGTCATGGTGATTTTACAAGGAATGATAAAGACTCGAGATGATAGATGCTATCACATGCGGACCCAGAGTGAGTCTAATCTCAGAGAGATTCAATTGGATTAGAGGGAGAGCTGCAGTAGGAGTTTCCCCTCGGTTCATGTGGGAGAGAGACATCTCCCAAGACTGACAGACAAGTTTCATGAATCTAGGGTAAAGTTTGTATAATTCAGAGACAAGATTTTTCCCTTGTTGAGAGGGAATGTTGATGTTTGGACAACATCTGGAAGACATTCTTCTAGATAAATAAGTATATATATATATATATATATATATATATATATATATATATATGACATGGTATTTTTAATACAAGGTATAAATATATATAATAAATAAGTAGGTATTTATTATCCAAGGGATGCATCCTTTCATGGATGGTCACCATATGATATTTATATATGGAACACTCACCATTGTAATAATATATCGAATATACACATATTACCTCATATGAAAAAATCATCACAGAGACACTGAAATGCAATAGGAAGATTTCAAGATTGTGTTGTTCACTGCTGCAACAGAGACCACGCACCTTTCTAGTGGTGAAACTCTAGGCAACACCATAGACGAGGAGATGGATGGGTGCTTCCAAATAACGACCCGAGCTTATCCTATTTTGTTTTTATTCCCACTTCCTCCCCTATTTCTCATCATGAAAGAGAATGGAGATCGTATATTGCGATAATTATTGATTAAATTGGGTTGTGCCTGGAGTGTCTGAATTGACCTAATTTGCTCACATCTAGCCTTCACCACCATGCTCTTGCTGACATCCCTTACCAAATTAACATGCTTCCAATTTATTGTCTATGCATTTCTAGTTTCCAGATCAAGTACAGAAAGTTCCTAATCCATTTTTTCTCCACTGCGATGGTACTGACCACGACTCATTGCACGCAGATGATATATTCACTCAAATGTTGGTTTAATGACTCCTCCCTTGCCATCATGTCTCTTTATTATCCCAATCCACGAGAGTATATGCATGTCAATGTATCATGAACCTTGACCACACGTCCACCCTGATACCATGTGAATATACTTAGGAATTGAGGGCTCAACCATATGATCATGGGGGGGAAGGAAAGACTCCATTTCGTCAGCCCTCATGAGACCTTGGGACTTTCCAATGGCCAAGTTTTCCATTATGTTTGTTGCATTGTTATATTTTCAGACCACATGGTAGAATTTCACTTGGAGGTTTCTAATTGAAAGACGGATATGATCCACAAGTTTATTTAAATGTGTGTCCTTTGGTTAAGAGTAAAAAAAAAACAATTTGATCAAATTTTTGGAATCCCCCATTATTCATGCATATGGGGCTAGCCACATGATAACTTTCAAGTAGAATATAGAATGTCCAAAACATTATCATAATTGAAGGTTGAGGAAGTCAAAATATGACCCTGTATGGCTATCGAGCTATGTTAAATATCGGGCCACTAGGAGGAGAAGGGGTTCCATTCTATGTTATTGTATTTGTTCCATAGCATAGTAGAAAAACTAAGAGTGGGAAATTAGAGATTGAAACAAAGGGGGATAATGTTTTGTAGTGACCTAATGCGCCACAGATCTCATGTAACTCCATAGAGAGTGCCTTCTCCTTTGTACTTGCATTATTTCCATACTAGAGAAAAGAGAGTAGAGCAGCATCACCTTCTAGATGGGTATTCTCTCGTAAGGGTTTCCCAGAGAAAATATTTGTTTTATTTTGTGGATGGTGTGTGATTTCATTTACATGTTCTCTATTTACCAAAATTTT
>ML821280.1:50442-60890 GCA_009831015.1 Picea engelmannii
CCTTCCTTCAAAAATTTGTGTTAGTATTTTTTGATGATATACTAATCTATAGCAAGTCTTGGGAGGATCATGTGCGACATGTTGACAAGGTGCTACAACTACTAAAGGAGAAACAACTATATGCCAAACCATCCAAATTTTTCCTTGGAGTGAAGGAGGTAGAGTATTTGGGTCATATTGTATTTCATGAAGGTGTCAAGGTAGACCCTAACAAGATTAAGGCCATGATGGACTGGTCGATTCCCAAAACATTGAAGAATCTTAGAGGATTTTTGGGTTTGTGATGCAGAAGCATCGCTCACCTACCAAGCAAGCCAACGCGTGGAAAGAAGAGACAGCTGGACGAGACAGCAAACTTCAGATTTTTAATTTTTCCTTGGTATTGTTGCGCCGCCGTTTAACAAAAGGAATTCAAAGCCGGGCGCACTTGTATTATGTTATATATAGGAAGGCATTTAAGGCTATTAAGGTTGTTAGATAGAAATTTATTGTAGATTAGACAGTCATCTTTCGAGAGGGAAAATGGAGTATAGACACCCTCCCTTGTATCATTGTAACAGACACATCAATCATTAACATTTGAGAGCAAGAAGAGAGTAGAGCAGAGAGAGTTGTGAAGAAACCTCCATGTACAGTTATTGAATCAATAGGAAAATCCCTGATTCAATTCCATGGACGTGTTTGATCTCTGTGTGTTGTTGATATTATGCTTATGCATGTTTGCTTCTTTCTATTCTTATCTTTTATATGTTGCTTATGTGATTGCATATCAAGTTAGAAACCTGAGAGAATGAGTTTCAATTGTTTCTCTGCTTAGGCCAGGAGATTCCTGCATCGAGTGCAGTTGAATACCTCCGCATAGAGTGCGTCGAGGAGGTTAAGTAGTTGAACCTTTGTTCTCTTTCACCCAGAGTTGGGTTGAGTGATTCGAGTCATGCAGGTGAGTGCAGGTCGAATTTGAGTCTCAGTAGCAAGTCTGAGAAGGGGAAGGTTGAAGCCGTTGCGAGCATGGGCGCACAGGACTCAGAAGACTTCAACACTTGGAGAGTGGTTGAAGGTTGAAGAGCGAGAAAAGTGCGTGTTCGAGAAATCCTCTGAAGGAGTTTGAGTTGATAAAATCTTAGGAGGGATAGTTCCTTTGATTCGATGTGGAATCGACCCTAGTGGAGGCCGCATAGAACGAAGGTGGTGGAGCAGAGATCTCTTCATAGAGGAAGAGAATCGATGACTTGAATCATCGTGCAGGCTCTTGAAGTTCTGTGGATCGTTGGATCTGGGAGAAGGAGCGAGGCAGTTAACCCCCAGGCGCAGGGAGAACCATTTGCCATTGCATATCGGCGAATCGGGGTTGGCGGGTGCAAGAATCATGTGCACATTGAAATCGCGAAGTGCGATCCCCCGATTCGATCGGAGCTGTCATTTTCTGGAGGGACAGGTGGCACGAATCCGGAGCATCAGGGTTTCAGCATTCGGGGTTTCCAGCAGCAGGAAACTTGGAGTCGCGGACCCGCGATCCGCAAAATTTCGACGTGATGTGGCAGCATGGGACTCGGGAGCGAGTGGAGTACAGGTGGCGTTGTAGCGAGGGATCGGCACCTCAGAACTCGGGGATTTGAAAGCACGGAGCATGGACATCGTAGGTCGCGATATCCCGATAAGGGAAAACCCGATGCTCGAGTATTGACCGTTGACCATCGGGGATCGGAGCTCGGGAGTTGGAGAATCGATATCACAAGCGTTGCACTCGTGAACACGCGAGTGCCGATTTCCCGATTTCCGAAAGAGGGGAATCGCCAAGGAAGGTATATTGTGGGTAAAGAACTCCCAAGGGAGTGGAAGATCTTGGACTCTTCGGGCCGAAGTTTGTGAAGGTCCTGGTGGGGCGACCGTGCCGTCGAGGGTGCACGAGTTGCATCAGAGTGGTATCAGAGCCCTGAAGTCTTGTCTGTATATTTCAAGCGAGAGAAGGGAAGGAGAAAGGAAAGTACTCTGATAATCATGACTTGCGTCAGAGTGGTATCAGAGCTGGAAGTTGAGTTCTCTTTGTGCAGGAAGAAGAGGGAAGTAGATACATAATGCCGCCCAGGAGAGAGAGGCAGTCACCTGATCGTGAGGATAGGGACGCCCAGAGAAGAGGTAGGCCAGCAGGGAATCCAGAAATGGAACGTCAAATTCGAGATCTCAGGGTGAGACTCGAAGATATGGAGGCCACTCAAAGGCGTGGAGCCGACGCAGGAGAATTCAACGATCCTGAGATTGAGGAGGAAGCTGGACATGATGAAGGGGAGGTCTCAGCAGAAGATGCCTCGACAGAGAGGTTGATTAAAGCCATTTCGAGGATGAGCTCGAAGACGAAGATGGATATTCCCATTTATGAGGGAAATCTAAATGCTAAGGAGTTGCTGGATTGGATCCGAGCACTCGACACCTACTTCGATTATGAAGACATCGAAGAGGATAAGAAGGTAAGACATGCTGTCACCAAACTGAAGGGACATGTAGCCTTATGGTGGGACGAGTTGCAGGCAGACAGGTGTTCCAAAGGCAAACAGAAGATCAAAAGCTGGGAATGGATGATCGCCAAGATGAAGGCGAAGTTCATTCCGAGGGACTACCAGATCACACTATTCAAGCGCATGCAGAACCTGAGGCAGAAGCTGATGACGGTGAAAGAATACACCGAAGAATTCTACAGGCTCAATATTCGAGCTGGTCATCGGGAGAGTGATGACGAAAAAGTAGTGAGGTACCTGAATGGTCTCAGGTATGACATTCAGGATGAGCTTGGCATGCTGACCATCCGCACTATTGAGGATGCGTACCAAATGGCTCTGAAAGCCAAAGAAAAGCTGAGCCGCAAGCAAGGACAGCGAGGGCGAGGTAGAAGCCAGCCTAGAGGCAAGGCGGTTGCCCAGAAAGAAATTCAAAAGCCCAAGGAGGATTGGAAAAGACCTCAGGGAAGGGATGAAAGAGGTGGAACCTCACAGCATAGACAGCAAGATGTTGAGCCGAGGAGACAGCAAGGTGATCAACACGGAGGATATGCTAATGCAAATACATTTCCTCGTACCCGAGGTAGAGGAAGAGGCAGAGGAGGAGTTATCACACGTTTCACGTGTGGTAAATACGGTCATAAAGCCGTGGATTGTCCAGAGAGGAAAATGGACGGAGGAAGAACTCACATCACTGAGGCGCAGAGATGCGATGTTGAGTCAGAAGATGCTGACAGCGAAAAGTCGCTGGGAATGCATAAAACCCTTTTGAAGCCTGAAAAGGAGATGGAAAGCACAGTGCAGAGGAGCAGACTATTCAGAATGAATTGTACAGCCAAGGACAGGAAATGCAAAGTTATCATCGACAGCGGGAGCACTGATAATCTCATTGCAGCTGAGATGGTCGAAAAGCTGGAGCTGGAAACAACTAAGCACCCGATTCCATATAAGGTCTCGTGGCTACAAAAAGGACACCGGGTAAGTGTCACTAAACAGTGCTTAGTAAAATTTAAAATTGGGAATTATCATGACGAGATTTTGTGTGACATCATTCCCATGGATGTATGCCACATACTGTTGGGTAGACCATGGCAGTATGATAGAAATGATGTTCATGACAGGAGGATGAACACATACACCTTGGAGAAGGATGGGAGACTCCATAGGTTTCTTCCGATAAAAGAAAAATATCAGGAAGTAAAGCCAGAGGTGAGCAGTACCATACTCCTCATGAGTGGGAAGGAACTTCTCACAGAGCTAGAGAAGGATGAAGATCCACAGTTCTTTGTTGTCAGGAAGCCGCGGGTTGTCTTGACAAGCACAAGAGTGGACGACTTGCCGGAGGAGATTCAACAACTGCTAGGAGAGTTCGCTGACATCATTGTGGACGAACTACCTCGTTCGTTGCCACCGATGAGGAGTGTGAGTCATCATATTGACCTCATACCCAGAGCAAGTTTTCCAAATAAGGCAGTGTATAGGTTGACACCTCAAGAGAACGAGGAAGTCAAAAGGCAGGTTCAGGATCTGCAGGATAAGGGACTAGTGAGGGAGAGCCTTAGTCTATGTGTTGTTCCGACAGTACTAAGTCCAAAGAAGGATGGAGGCTGGAGGATGTGTACAGACTCCAGGGCGATTAATAAGATCACCATCAGGTATAGGTTTCCACTGCTGAGGATGGATGACTTGATGGATTGCCTGAGCGGGGCAAATTATTTTTCTAAGATAGATCTCAAGAGCGGATATCATCAGATCCGGATGAGAGAGGGAGATGAATGGAAAACAACATTCAAAACAAACGAGGGTTTGTACAAATGGCTGGTCATGTCGTTTGGCTTGACAAATGCACCCAGCACTTTTATGAGGCTGATGAATGAAGTCCTACGGGAATTCATTGGCAAATTCGTGGTGGTGTACTTGGATGACATATTGATTTTCAGCAAAACCAGGGAAGAGCACTTGAAGCATTTGGCCATTGTCATGAGAAGGCTGCAGTAGGAAAAGTTGCTGATCAATTTGAAGAAGTGTTCCTTCATGTAGACAGAACTCATATATCTGGGTTTTGTAATCTCGGCAAATGAGTTGAAGATGGATCCTGAGAAGGTGAATGTAATCAGGAATTGGCCATCGCCGAGAAATGTTTTTGAGGTAAGGAGATTCCATGGTTTGGCGAGCTTCTACAGGAAATTCATTCGAAATTTCAGTGGAATCAGTGCTGCAATGATGGACACTGTGAAGAAGTGGCATAAAAACTTTTCAGTCGACAGCCGAGGCTGAAAAGAGCTTCAATCTGTTGAAGCGGAAGATAACCGAGCAGCCAATTCTGGTGCTGTCGGATTTTCAGAAAACCTTCCAGGTGAAGTGTGACGCCAGTGGGTATGTTGTTGGAGGGGTCTTAAGTCAGGATGAAAGGCCTATTGCATACTACAGTGAGAAGTTGGATGATGCCAAGCTGAAGTACTCCACGTATGACAAGGAGTTCTATTCCATCATACAGGCATTGAAAAAGTGGAGGCATTACTTGATACCCAAAGAATTCGTTTTGTACAACGATAATCATGCACTGCAATTAGTCAGCAAGAGAAGCTGAATCAGAAGCATGCAAAGTGGGTGGAATATATACAGAATTTCACCTTTGTCATAAAGCACATTTCAGGGACTGCAAACAAGGTAGTTGACGCCTTGAGTTGAAAATGTTTGTTGCTGCAGGAATTCAGGGTCAAAACGCTCGGTTTTGAAAACCTGAAAGATATGTATGCAAGTGATGCTGATTTCGGAGAAGCTTATGAAGCAGCCGAGAATCCGGTACTCAGAGATAGGAGCCCGTGGATAGATTTCTTGATACAAGATGGATTTATGTTCAAAGGCAATCAATTGTGCATTCCAGATTTCTCTATGAGAGAGAATTTGGTACGAGAAAAGCACAGCGGTGGACTAGCAGGTCATTTTGGGCATGACAAAACATTCGCAAAGCTGAGCAAATCTTATTTTTGGCCAGGTATGTGTGCAGATGTGAAGAGATTTGTTGACCAATGCAGAATTTGTCAACACGCGAAGGGCAGGAAACAGAACACAGGGTTATATCAACCGTTACCCATACCTGAAAGGCCATGGGAAGCCATTAGCATGGACTTTGTGTTGGGATTACTGAGAACTCAGCGAGGAGTTGATTCCATCTTTGTTGTGGTGGACAAATTCTCGAAGATGGCACATTTCATTCCGTGCCATAAGACGAGCGATGCAACCCACGTCGCCAATTTATTTTTTAAAGAGATTGTAAGATTGCATGGATTACCGAGAAGCATAGTCTCGGATCGGGATACCAAGTTTGTAGGTCATTTTTGGAGGACGCTATGGAAGAAGCTGGGGACTGATTTAGCATTCAGTTCTGCTTACCATCCGCAGACAGATGGGTAGATGGAAGTGGTCAACAGGAGTTTGGGGGATCTGTTGAGAAGCCTCGTGACAGAACATCACACCAGTTGGGATCGAATCCTACCACAGGCAGAGTTTGCGTACAACGATTCTGTGAATCGGAGTACTGGTAAGAGCCCATTTCAAATTTTGTATGGGACATAGCCGAGAGGAGTTTCTGAGCTCAGGGAGCCAAAATGGAATGATACTAGCAGCGCCAGGGCTGAAGAATTTGTTGAAGCAATGCAAGAACTTCACACACAGGTGAAGCAGCGATTGCAGAAATTGAACCAGGAATATAAGCGCAGAGCCGATCAGAGGAAAAGATAGCTTCAGTTTGAAGTTGGGGACATGGTTCTGGCACACCTAAGGAAAGAAAGGTTCCCTAGAGGAACATATAACAAGCTCAAGATGAAGAAAATTGGGCCATGCAAAATCCTGAAGAAATTTGGGGAAAATGCATATGAGATTGAGTTGCCAGAGGGCATCGGGATATCTCCGATTTTCAATATTTCGGATTGATACCCATATAAAGTCGAAGATGTACGAGCTGGAAATGTTGAGGAACCAGTGGTCCAGTGGCATAAACAATTACCAGTTGCACAAAAGCTGGAGATGGAGGGCATACTGGACAAGAGAGTAAGCAAGAAGACCAGGAGAAAACAATATTTTGAATACCTAGTAAAATGGAAGAACCACCCAGTGGAGGATGCCAGCTGGGAGACAGAGGCGGTAATACAGAAACACGGGCACACTGTGCAGGAACTCATGAGCAGGAGCCCATGAAATATTTTGAGCCGAGGAGTATGATGCAGGAGCATCGCTCACCTACCAAGCGAGCCAGCGCGTGGAAAGAAGAGACAGTTGGACGAGACAGCAAACTTCAGATTTTAAATTTTTCCTTGGTATTGTTGCGTCGCCGTTTAACAAAAGGCATTTAAAGCCAGGTGCACTTGTATTATGTTATATATAGGAAGGCATTTAAGGCTATTAAGGCTGTTAGATAGAAATTTATTGTAGATTAGACAATCATCTTTCGAGAGGGAAAACAGAGTATAGACACCCTCCCTTGTATCATTGTAACAGACACATCAAGCATTAACATTTGAGAGCAAGAAGAGAGCAAAGCAGAGAGAGTTGTGAAGAAACCTCCATGTACAGTTATTGAATTAATAGGAAAAGCCCTGATTCAATTCTATGGACGTGTTTGATCTCTGTGTGTTGTTGATATTATGCTTATGCATGTTTGCTTCTTTCTATGCTTATCTTTTATATGATGCTTATGTGATTGCATATCAAGTTAGAAACCTGAGAGAATGAGTTTCAATTGTTTCTCTGCTTAGGCCAGGAGATTCCTGCATCGAGTGCAGTTGAATACCTCCGCATAGAGTGCGTCGAGGAGGCTAAGTAGTTGAACCTTTGTTCTCTTTCACCTAGAGTTGGGTTGAGTGATTCGAGTCGTGCAGGTGAGTGCAGGTCGAATTTGAGTCTCAGTAGCAAGTTTGAGAAGGGGAAGGTTGAAGCCGTTGCGAGCGTGGGCGCATAGGACTCAGAAGACTTCAACACTTGGAGAGTGGTTGAAGGTTGAAGAGCGAGCAAAGTGCGTGTTCGAGAAATCCTCTAAAGGAGTCTGAGTTGATAAAAGCTCAGAAGGGATAGTTCCTTTGATTCGTTGTGGAATCGACCCCAGTGGAGGCCGCATAGAATGAAGGTGGTGGAGCGGAGATCTCTTCATAGAGGAAGAGAATCGACGACTTGAATCGTCGTGCAGGCTCTTGAAGTTCCGTGGATCGTTGGATCTAGGAGAAGGAGCGAGGCGGTTAACCCCCAGGCGCAGGGAGAACCATTTTCCGTTGCATATCGGCGAATCGGGGTTGGCGGGTGCAAGAATCACGTGCACATTGAAATCGCGAAGTGCGATCCCCCGATTCGATCGGAGCCATCGTTTTCTGGAGGGACAGGTGGCACGAATCCAGAGCATCGGGGTTTTGGCATTCGAGGTTTCCAGCAGCAGGAAACTTGGAGTCGCGGACCCACGATCTGCGAAATCCCGACGTGACGTGGTAGCATGGGACCCGGGAGCGAGTGGAGTACAGGTGGCATTGTAGCGAGGGATCGGCACCTAGGAACTCGGGGCTTTGAAAGCACGGAGCATGGACATCGCAGGTCGTGATATCCCGATAAGGGAAAACCCGACGCTCGAGCATTGACCGTTGACCATTGGGGATCGGAGCTCGGGAGTTGGAGAATCAATATCACAAGCGTTGAACTCGCGAACATGCGAGTGCCGATTTCCCTATTTCTGAAAGCGGGGAATCGCCGAGGAAGGTATACTGTGGGTAAAGAACTCCCAAGGGAGTGGAAGAGATTGGACTCTTCGGGCCAAGGTTTTTGAAGGTCCTGGTGGGGCGACCGTGCCGTCGAGGGTGCACGAGTTGCATCAGTTTGACAGGTTACTACCACAAGTTTGTTCGACACTATGGAAGAATAGCAGCACCTTTAACGAAACTAACTAAGAAGGATGCATTTTCATGGACTCCAGAGGAAATTAAATATTTTGAACAACTTAAAGAGGTGATGTGAAAAGATCCTGTCTTGACCACTCCAGACTTCACAAAAACCTTTATTGTGGAATGTGATGCCTCGGGAAATGGAATTGGTGTTGTCCTAATGGAAGAAGGAAGGCCCCTGGCTTTTGAAAGTTGACCACTCAAGGGAAAGGACTTACACAAACCCATTTATGAGAAGGAAATGATGGCAATACTACATGCATTGAAGAAATGGCATCCTTACCTAATAGGTAGGCACTTCAAGGTCAAAACAGATCATGATAGTCTTAAATACTTCTTGGAACAAAGACTATCTTCAGAAGAACAACAAAAATGGGTAACCAAGATACTGGGTTATGATTTTGAAATCGTCTATAAAAGGGGAAGCAAAATGTTGTGGCAGATGCACTCTCAAGAAAGGATGAATATGTTGAGGCCTTTCTCTGTGCTATCTCGATCATCCAACCCGATTGGATAATAGAAGCAAGGTATGAATAAAAGAATGATGAAAAAGTGTGGACTCTCATTCAAAGGTTACAGTAGGATTCCAGTGCATCATATACATTTACATGGATAAATGATTCACTATGGTACAAATATCGCTTATATTTATGTAATAACTCCCAACTCAAACAAAAGGTACTATTGGAATTGCACACCTCTCTAGGAGGAGGGCACTCAGGATTTTTGAAAACCTACCATAGAGTCAAGAAGGATTTTTTGGGGGATGGACATAAAACTGATGTTCAAAGGTTTGTGGCAGAATGTTTGGTTTACCAACAAAATAAGGTGGAAACAATTAAGACCCCAGGTCTTTTACAACCATTGGCCATCCCAAGTTAGCGTTGGGAGGAGGTTTCCATGGATTCCATCACAGGGTTACAAAAGTCTGAAGGAAAGAGTTTCATCATGGTGATTGTTGATAGACTGATCAAGTATGCACACTTTTGTTCACCCTCTCATCCCTTCAAAGCTAGTACAGTTGCCACTGCATTCATGGAGACAGTTCAAAAGCTACATGGCAGCCCAAAGATTATTGTAAGTAACAGAGATCCCATCTTCACTGGACATTTTTGGACTGAATTATTTTCTTGCTTGGGCACTCAATTGGCTCATATCTCATCCTATCATCCTCAATCTGATGGACAAACCGAGATAGTGAACAAATGTCTGGAATCCTACCTTCATTTCTTTGTCTCTGATAAACAAACACAATGGTTCAAATGGTTACCCTTGGCAAAATGGTGGTATAACACTTCCTTTCATACTACAACAAAAATGACACCATTTATGGCACTCTATGGATACCACCCTCTTTCCATCACTTCTTCTCTAAAAGAAAAATCTAAGGTTCAAACAGTGGAAGATCACATCAAGAATCAACAACAAGTTCTCCAAATCTTAAAGGACAACCTGACCATGGCACATAATCGCATGAAACAACAAGCAGATCAACATCATAGTGAAAGAAGTTTTGAAGTAGGGGATTGGGTGTTTTTAAGACTACAACCATACAAACATATGTTTCTTAAGCAATCCAAGAAGGATAATAAATTATCACCAAAGTACTATGGCCCTTATAAGGTGTTACAAAATATTGGTACTATGGCATACAAATTGGAGTTGCCTACATCTTCACGAGTACACCTAGTTTTCCATGTTTCATGCTTAAAGAAGGTTATACGTGACAAAATCCTAGTTCAAACTATATTGCTAGAACTTGACGAGGAAGGAAAAATCATATTGGATCTTGAATCCATCACTAATATAAGAATTCGCCAACCGAGGAATAGATCCATTTCAGAGTATCTCATTAAATGGAGGAAACTACCAGCTGAAGATTCCACTTAGGAAGATGACTCTTTTATACAGAAGCATCCAGAGTTACTCAAGCATTGCGGACAACACTTGTCTCAAGGGGAGGGGCATGTTAAGCCCTAATATTGGCTCATTACCCCTTAATTGGGGCATATTACATTAGTAATGTTATTTT